>WNWK01002549.1:147500-204938 GCA_009830355.1 Cherax destructor | reverse complement strand
GATATTCTAAGTATTTTAGCTAGAAATTGAGTTTTGTTAGAAATGCACTGAAACCTATCTAAAACCTCGAAATATGCAATAAAATGCTATTTTACCACATTTTTCTTAGATTTTTAATATTTAATGTATTTTTTGAAAATAATATGAAATATTGTATAATAATATTGATTTTTATAGATTTTTAATAGGATTTTTAAAAATATGTAAATAATTTAAAAATATTCACAAACGTTATTTTATTGCATTTTTTGACGATTCAAAGCATTTTCAAGGATTTTCTGAAAAAACTATTTTTTTTTTAGATAAAATAGTAAATTTCGCTTACTTTTCCAATAAATTTCAATTGCTGTAGAAATTCAATTTAAAAGTTTGATAATAATCTAAGTATTTTAGCTAAAAAATGAGTTTTGTCAGAAAAACACTCAAACAGCTCTAAAACGTCGAAATATGCAGCAAAATACCATTTTAGCACATTTTTCTAAGCTTTTTAATTTTTCATGTATTATTTGAAAAATAATATGAAATATTGTATAAAAAAAATATTTTTATAGATTTTTAATAGGAATTTTAAAAAATATGTAAATAATTTAAATATATTAAAAAATGCTATAAAACGTAATTTTATAGCATTTTTTGTCGATTCAAGGCATTTTCAAGGATTTTCTTAAATCTATTTTTTTAGATAAAACAGTAAATTTTGCTTACTTTTCCAATAAATTTCAATTGCAGCAGAAATTCTATTTAAAAGTTTGATAATGTAAGTATTTTAGCTAAAAAATGAGTTTTGTCAGAAAACACTCAAACCGCTCTAAAACGTCGAAATATGCAATAAAATACCATTTTATCACATTTTTTCTGAGCTTTTTAATATTTAACGTATTTTTTGAAAATAATATGAAATATTGTATAATAATATTGATTTTTAAAGATTTTTAATAGGATTTTTTAAAAATATGTAAATAATTTATAAATATTCAAAGATGCTATAAAACGTTATTTCATTGCATTTTTTGACAATTCAAGGCATTTTCAAGGATTTCCTGAAAAACTATTTTTTTAGATCAAATAGTAAATTTTGCTTACTTTTCCAATAAATTTCAATTGCAGTAGAAATTCTATTTGAAAGTTTGATAATCTAAGTATTTTAGCTAAAAATGAGTTTTGTCAGAAAACACTCAAACCTCTCTAAAACGTCGAAATATGCATAAAATGCTATTTTAGCACATTTTAATGAGCTTTTTATTTAATGTATTTTTGAAAATAATATGAAATATTGTATAATAATATTGATTTTTATAGATTTTTAATAGGATTTTTTAAAAATATGTAAATAATATATAAATATTCAAAAATACTATAAAACGTTATTTTATTGCATTTTTTGACGATTCAAGGCATTTTCAAGGATTTTCTAAAAACTATTTTTTTAGATAAAATCATAAAATTTCGCTTACTTTTCCAATAAATTTTCAATTGCAGTAGAAATTCTATTTAAAAGTTTGATAATCTAAGTATTTTAGCTAAAAAATGAGTTTTGTCAGAAAAACACTCAAGCTGCTCTAAAATGTCGAAATATGCAATAAAATACCATTTTATCACATTTTTCTGAGCTTTTTAATGTTTCATGTATTATTTGAAAAATAATATGAAATATTGTATAAAAATATTGATTTTTATAGATTTTTAATGGATTTTTTAAAATATGTAAATATTTCATAAATATTAAAAAAATGCTATAAAACGTTATTTTATTGCATATTTTGACGATTGAAGGCATTTTCCAAAAATTTCTGAAAAACCTATTTTTTAGATAAAATCATAAAATTTTGCTTACTTTTCCCATAAATATCAATTGAAGTAGAAATTCTATTTCAAAGTTTGATATTCTAAGTATTTTAGCTAGAAATGAGTTTTGTTAGAAATGCACTGAAACCTATCTAAAACCTCGAAATATGCAATAAAATGCTATTTTAGCACATTTTTCTGAGCTTTTTAATATTTAATGTATTTTTGGAAAATAATATTAAATATTGTATAATTATATTGATTTTTGTAGATTTTTAATAGGATTTTTTAAAAATATGTAAATAATTTATAAATATTCACAAATGCTATAAAACGTTATTTTATTGAATTTTTAGACGATTCAAGGCATTTTCAAGGATTTTCTGAAAAACTATTTTTTAGATAAAATAGTAAATTTCGCTTACTTTTCCAATAAATTTTAATTGCAGTAGAAATTCTATTTAAAAGTTTGATAATGTAAGTATTTTAGGTAAAAAATGAGTTTTGTCAGAAAAACACTCAAACCGCTCTAAAACGTCGAAATATGCAATAAAATACCATTTTATCACATTTTTCTGAGCTTTTTAATGTTTCATGTATTTTTGAAAATAGTATGAAATATTGTATAATAATATTGATTTTTATAGATTTTTAATAGGATTTTTTAAAAATATGTAAATAATATATAAATATTTAAAAATACTATAAAACGTTATTTTATTGCATTTTTTGACGATTCAAGGCATATTCAAGGATTTTCTGAAAAACTATTTTTTAGATAAAATATAAAATTTCGCTTACTTTTCCAATAAATTTCAATTGCAGTAGAAATTCTATTTAAAAGTTTGATAATCTAAGTATTTTACCTAAAAAATGAGTTTTCTCAGAGAAGCACTCAAACCACTCTAAAACGTCAAAATATGCAATAAAATGCTATTTTAGCACAATTTTCTGAGCTTTTTAATATTTAATGTATTTTTTAAAAATAATATGAAATATTGTATAATAATATTGATTTTTATAGATTTTTAATAGGATTTTTTAAAAATATGTAAATAATTTATAAATATTCACACATGCTATAAAACGATATTTTATTGCATTTTTTGACGATTCAAGGCATTTTCAAGGATTTTCTTAAAAAAATATTTTTTTTTTAGATAAAACAGTAAATTTCGCTTACTTTTCCAATAAATTTCAATTGCTGTAGAAATTCAATTTAAAAGTTTGATAATCTAAGTATTTTAGCTAAAAAATGAGTTTTGTCAGAAAACACTCAAACATATAAAACGTCGAAATATGCAAAAATACCATTTTAGCACATTTTTCTAAGCTTTTAATTTTCATGTATTATTTGAAAAATAATATGAAATATTGTATAAAAATAATTATTTTTATAGATTTTTAATTGAATTTTTAAAATATGTAAATAATTTATAAATATAAATGCTATAAAACGTAATTTTATAGCATTTTTTGTCGATTCAAGGCATTTTCAAGAATTTTCTGAAATCTATTTTTTTTAGATAAAACAGTAAATTTCGCTTACTTTTCCAATAAATTTCAATTGCAGCAGAAATTCTATTTAAAAGTTTGATAATGTAAGTATTTTAGCTAAAAAATGAGTTTTGTCAGAAAACACTCAAACCGCTCTAAAACGTCGAAATATGCAATAAAATACCATTTTATCACATTTTTTCTGAGCTTTTTAATATTTAACGTATTTTTTGAAAATAATATGAAATATTGTATAATAATATTGATTTTTAAAGATTTTTTATAGGATTTTTTAAAAATATGTAAATATTTTATAAATATTCAAAGATGCTATAAAACGTTATTTTATTGCATTTTTTGACAATTCAAGGCATTTTCAAGGATTTCCTGAAAAACTATTTTTTTAGATAAAATAGTAAATTTTGCTTACTTTTCCAATAAATTTCAATTGCAGTAGAAATTCTATTTGAAAGTTTGATAATCTAAGTATTTTAGCTAAAAAATGAGTTTTCTCAGAAAAGCACTCAAACTTGTCTAAAACGTCGAAATATGCTATAAAATGCTATTTTAGCCTATTTTCTGAGCTTTTTAATATTTAGTTTATTTTTTGAAAATAATATGATATATTGTATAATAATATTGATTTTTATAGATTTTTAATAGGATTTTTTAAAATATGTAAATAATTTATAAATATTCATAAATGTTATAAAGCATTATTTTATTGCATTTTTTGACGATTCAAGGCATTTTCAAAAATTTCTGAAAAAAACTATTTTTTTAGATAAAATCATAAAATTTCACTTACTTTTCCTATAAATTTCAATTGCAGTAGAAATTCTATTTGAAAGTTTGATAATCTGAGTATTTTAGCTAAAAAATGAGTTTTGTTAGAAAAGCACTCAAACCGATCTAAAATGTTGAAATATGCAATAAAATGCTATTTTATTAAATTTTTCTGAGATTTTTAATGTTTCATGTGTTATTTGAAAAATAATATGAAATATTGTATAAAATATTTATTTTTATAGATTTTTAATGGGACTTTTTAAAAATATGTAAATATTTTATAAATATTCAAAAATACTATAACACGTTATTTTAATTAATTTTTTGACGATTCAAAGCATTTTCAAGGATTTTCTGAAAACTATTTTTTTAGATAAAATCATAAAATTTCGCTTACTTTTTTAATAATTTTCAATTGCAGTAAATTCTATTTAAAAGTTTGATAATCTAAATATTTAACCTAAAAAATGAGTTTTGTTAGAAAAGCACTCAAACTGATCTAAAACGTCGAAATATGCAATAAAATGCTATTTTAGCACATTTTACTGAGCTTTTTAATATATAATGTATTTTTGGAAAATAATATGAAATATTGTATAATAATATTGTCAGGGAAACGCCTTCCCCTGAACAAAATATTGATGGAAAAATTCATAAATAATAAACAGAGGATATAGAAGAAGATTGTTTTTTTCTGGATTTTAATAAAATTAAATATAAATAAAAAAAATTATCAGTTGTGGTTCTGGTCTGTTAGTGAGGCAGAAGGTAATAACCGGAGAGGGGGAGAAAAGATGATGGTTGTCTCGAGTAGGTGGTTGTCTCGAGTAGATGGTGAATCTCCGGGACCACTAGGTGAAATACCACACTGTGGTATCCGAACGGAGGTAGATCTTCAGCAACACCTCTATGCACAAGTTAAAATACTAGAGAGAGGAGTTGTTGTGGAATTCCCGTTAAGTCCAGGGAAATCTTGCTCGTAAGTCATGCGTCTGTTCTGGAGAACCAGTCCAGCGGCAGAGCTGATAACAAAGAAAATATTCTGGTTACCATGAGTCTTAAAACATTTAAGATGGAAAAAGGTGTTTCAAAATGGACAAGTCACAACTGGTAACCAAAGAAAACAATAATCAAACACAAGAAATACTCCTGGTAGATCGCCTTACCTGATTCGAGAAGAGTGAAGGTGAAGTGACTTTCCACTCCCCAACCGACACCAGGTAAGAGTCATACTACCAGGAGTAGAAAGTAAAAACCCTCAACAGACACCCGGGAACAAGAGTTTGTAACTCATTAACGATACTCTCGGCTGACTGAACAACCGTAACCCTATTTACACTACTTTTCCCTCACAAATATTGATTTTTATAGATTTTTAATAGGATTTTCTAAAAATATATAAATAATTTATAAATATTCAAAAATACTATAAAATGTTATTTTATTGCATTTTTTGACGATTAAAGACATTTTCAAGGATTTTCTGAAAAACTACTTTTTAAGATAAAATAGTAAATTTCACTTACTTTTCCAATAAATTTCATTTGCAGTAGAAATTCTATTTAAAAGTTTGATAATCTAATATTTTAGCTAAAAAATGAGTTTTCTCAGAAAAGCACTCAAACAGCTCTAAAACGTCGAAATATGCAATAAAATGCTATTTTAGCACATTTTTCTTAGCTTTTTAATATTTAATGTATTTTTTGAAAATAATATGAAATATTGTATAATAATATTGATTTTTATAGATTTTTAATGGGATTTTTTAAAAATATGTAAATAATTTATAAATATTCACAAACGTTATTTTATTGCATTTTTTGACGATTCAAAGCATTTTCAAGGATTTTCTGAAAAAACTATTTTTTTTTTAGATAAAATAGTAAATTTCGCTTACTTTTCCAATAAATTTCAATTGCATAGAAATTCTATTTAAAAGTTTGATAATCTAAGTATTTTAGCTAAAAATGAGTTTTGTCAGAAAACACTCAAACAGCTCTAAAACGTCGAAATATGCACAAAATACATTTTAGCACATTTTTCTAAGCTTTTAATTTTCATGTATTATTTGAAAAATAATATGAAATATGTATAAAAATATTATTTTATAGATTTTTAATTGGAATTTTTAAAAATATGTAAATAATTTAAATATTAAAAAATGCTATAAACGTATTTTATTGCATTTTTTGACGATTCAAGGCATTTTCAAGGATTTTCTGAAATCTATTTTTTTAGATAAAATAGTAAATTTCGCTTACTTTTCGAATAAATTTCAATTGCAGTAGAAATTCTATTTCAAAGTTTGATAATCTGAGTATTTTAGCTAAAAAATGAGTTTTGTCAAAAAAACACTCAAACCGCTCTAAAACGTCGAAATATGCAATAAAATACCATTTTATCACATTTTTCTGAGCTTTTTAATGTTTCATGTATTTTTGAAAATATTATGAAATATTGTATGATAATATTGATTTTAATAGATTTTTAATAGGATTTTTAAAAATATGTAAAATTTAAATATTAAATTAAACGTTTTATTGCATTTTAGATTAGGCATTTTCAATTTAAACATTTTGATAAAAATAATTTTATTTTCCATAATTCTAAATTTATTTAAGTTGATATCTAAGTATTTGCAATGAGTTTAAAACACTAAACCTCTAAACTCAAATATGCAATAATCATTACAATTTTCTAGATTTTAATTTTAGTATTTAATAAATTTTTAATATTGATTTTAATTTTTAATAATTTTTAAATATTAAAAATAAATATAAAAGTTATTATTGCATTTTTTGACGATTCAAGCATTTTCAAGGATTTTCTAAATATTTTAGATAAAATATAATTTCGTTACTTTTCCAATAAATTTAATTGCGTAGAAATTATTTAAAGTTTGATATCTAAGTATTAGCTAAAGAGTTGTCAGAAAACACTAAACCGCTCTAAAAGTCGAAATATGCAAAAATACCATTTTACACTTTTCTGAGCTTTTAATTTTATTTGTATTTTTGAAATATTTTTATGAAATATTAATAATATTTATTTATAAGTTTTTATGATTTTTAATTAAATTAATTTTCAACTATTTTAGCTTATTTTCCAAAATTTCAATTTAAAATTCTATTTTTTGATAATTAATATTTTACTAAATATTTTCGAACACAAACCTTAAAAGTTTGAAATCATTTTACAATTTTTCTGAGCTTTTAATTTAAGTATTTTAAAATATATGAAATTTATAATAATATTGATTTTATAGATTTTTAATAGGATTTTTAAAATATGTAAATAATTTATAATATTCAAATTATAAACGTTATTTTATTGCATTTTTGACGATTCAAGCATTTTCAGATTTTCTGAAACTATTTTTAGATAAAATATAAATTTCTTACTTTTCCATAATTTCAATTGCGTAGAAATTTATTTAAAAGTTTGATATCTAAGTATTTTAGCTAAAATGAGTTTTTAGAAACACTCAAACGTCTAAACGTCGAAATATGATAAAATGCTATTTAGCATTTCGAGCTTTATTTTAATGATTTTAAAATAATATGAATATTGTATAATAATATTGATTTTATAGATTTTTAATAGATTTTAAATATAAATATTAATATTAAATATCGTATTTTATTATTTTGACGATTCAAGGATTAGATTTGACTATTTTTGATAAATATAAATTTTTTCCATAATTGTAGAAATTTATTTAAGTTTGATAATCATTTTAGCTAAATGAGTTTTGTCAAAAAATAACTTAATAATACAATAAAATACATTTTACATTTCTGTTTTAATGTTTCATGTATTTTGAAATAATGAAATATTGATAAATTTGATTTATAATTTAGATTTTTAAAATATAAATATTTATAATATTAAAATTATCATTTTTGACGATTCAAGCATTAATTTCTGAACTATTTAGATAAAATATAATTGCTTATTTTCAATATTCAATTGCAGAGAAATTATTTAAAAGTTTTATCAAGTATTTGTAAATGTTTAGGACTAACTCAACGAATATGCAAATGCATTTAAATTTAAGTTTAATAGTATTTATGATTTAATGTTTAAAATAAAATTTAATATTCAAAATGTATAAAACGTTATTTTATTGCATTTTTACGATTCAAGGCATTTTAAGATTTTCTGAAATATTTTAGATAAAATAGTAAATTTGCTTACTTTTCCAATAAATTTCAATTGCAGAAATTTATTTAAAGTTTGATAATCTAAGTATTTTAGCTAAAAATGAGTTTTGTCAAAAACACTCAAACGTTAACGTCGAAATATGCATAAAATACATTTATCACATTTTCTGAGCTTTTAATGTTTATGTATTTTTGAAAATAATATGAAATATTGTATAAAATATTGATTTTTATAAATTTAATGATTTTGAAAATATGTAAATATTATAAATATTAAATTATAAACGTTATTTTATTGCATTTTTGACATTCAAGGCATTTTCAAATTTGAAACTATTTTTAGTAAAATATATTTCGTTACTTTTCCCATAAATTTCATTGCATGAAATTTATTTAAAAGTTTGATATTCTAGTATTTTAGCTAAAATAGTTTTTAGAAACATCAAACTCTAAAACGCAAATATGCAATAAATGCTATTTTAGCACATTTTATGAGCTTTATATTTAATGTATTTTTAATAATATGAAATATTGTAATAATATTGATTTTTATAGATTTAATAGGATTTAAAATAAAAAATATATTAAAGCTAAACGTAATTTTATTGCATTTAGATTCAAGCATTTTCAGATTTTCTAAACTATTTAGATAATATAAATTGCTTATTTTCAATAAATTTCAATTGCAGAGAATTCTATTTAAAGTTTGATAATCTATATTTTATAAAAATGAGTTTTGTCAAAAATAAACGTTAAAATCAAATATGCAAAAATACCATTATCAATTTTCGGCTTTTTAATGTTCATGTATTTTTGAAAATATGAAATATTGTATGATAAATTTTATAGATTTTTAATGGATTTAAATATGTAAATATTTATAAATATTAAAATACTATAAAACGTTATTTTATTGCATTAATTCAAGCTTTTTAGGATTTTTGAAAAAACATTTTAAGATAAATCATAAAATTTGTTTATTTTCACATAAAATTCAATTGCAGTAAATTTATTTAAAAGTTTGAAATTTATATTTTAGCTAAAAATAGTTTGTCTAAAAATATCAAAAAACTCAAACGCAAAATATGAATATAATACCATTTTATCACATTTTTCTGAGCATTTTAATGTTTTATGTATTTTTTAAAAATAATATGAAATATTGTATAATATTATTGATTTTTTTTAGATTTTTAATAGGATTTTTTAAAAATATGTAAATAATTTATAAATATTCACAAAAGCTATAAAACGTTATTTTATTGCATTTTTTGACGATTCAAGGCATTTTCAAGGATTTTCTGAAAATATATTTTTTTAGATAAAATAGTAAATTTCGCTTACTTTTCCAATAAATTTCAATTGCAGTAGAAATTCTATTTAAAAGTTTGATAATCTAAGTATTTTAGCTAAAAAATGAGTTTTGTCAGAAAAACACTCAAACCGCTCTAAAATGTCGAAATATGCAGCAAAATACCATTTTAGCACATTTTTCTGAGCTTTTTAATGTTTCATGTATTATTTGAAAAATAATGTGAAATATTGTATAAAAATATTGATTTTTATAGATTTTTAATGGGATTTTTAAAAATATGTAAATATTTTATAAATATTAAAAAATGCTATAAAACGTTATTTTATTGCATGTTTTGACGATTCAAGACATTTTCAAAAATTTTTGCTTTATTTTCCAAAAAAATTCAATTGCAGTAGAAATTCTATTTAAAAGTTTGATAATCTAAATATTTTAGCTAAAAAATGAGTTTTGTCAGAAAAGCACTCAAACCGCTCTAAAACGTTGAAATATTTTTAGCACATTTTTCTGAGCTTTTTAATGTTTAATGAATTTTTTGAAAAATAATATGAAATATTGAATAATAATATTGATTTTTATAGATTTTTAATAGGATTTTTTAAAAATATGTTAATAATTTATAAATATTCAAAAATGCTTTAAAACGTTATTTTGTTGCATTTTTTGACGATTCAAGTCATTTTCAAGGATTTTCTGAAAAACTATTTTTTAGATAAAATCATAAAATTTCCCATACTTTTCCAATAAATTTCAATTGCAGTAGAAAATCTATTTAAAAGTTTGATAATCTAATTATTTTAGCTAAAAAATGAGTTTTTTATCAGAAAAACACTCAAACCGCTCTGAAACGTCGAAATATGCAACAAAATACCATTTTAGCACATTTTTCTGAGCTTTTTAATGTTTCATGTATTTTTTGAAAAATTATATAAAATATTGTATAATAATATTGATTTTTATAGATTTTTAATAGGACTTTTTAAAAATATGTAAATATTTTATAAATATTCAAAAGTTCTATAAAACGTTATTTTATTGCATTTTTTGACGATTCAAAGCATTTTCAAGGATTTTCTGGAAAACTATTTTGTATATAAAATATACCTCAGAGCTCCCTCAAAAAATAATATATATATATATAAAATCTCGCTTACTTTCTCCATAAATTTCAATTGCAGTAGAAATTGTATTTAAAATTTTGATAATTTAAGTATTTTAGCTAAAAAATAAGTTTTGTCAGAAATTACTCAAACCGCTCTAAAACATCGAAATATGCAATAAAATACATTTTTCTGAGCTTTTAATGTTTCATGTGTTTTTTGAAAATTAATATGAAATATTCTATAATTATATTGATTTTTATAGATTTTCAATGGGATTTTTTAAAAATATGTAAATAATTTATAAATATTAAAAAAATGCTACAAAACGTTAAGAGCTTTATGTATGGTTCCTGCCTCCACTACATCAATTGCCAGACTAATTCCACTTCCTGACAACTCTATGACTAAAGAAATACTTCCTAACATCTCTTTGACTCATCTGAGTCTTCAACTTCAAATTGTGACCCCTTGTTTCTGTGTCTCATCTCTGGAACATTCTGTCTCTGCCCACCTTATCTATTCCTGTCCTCACCTAGTTGTACTCACCTAGTTGTTGTTGCAGGGGTCGAGTCATAGCTCCTGGCCCCGCCTCTTCACTGGCCGCTACTGGGTCACTCTCCCTGCGCCATGAGCTTTATCATACCTCTTCTTAAAGCTATGTATGGAGCCTGCCTCCACTACATCACTTCCTGAACTATTCCACTTCCCGACCACTCTGTGACTGAAGAATACTTCCTAACATCTCTGTGATTCATCTGAGTCTTCAACTTCCAACTGTGTCCCCTTGTTGCTGTGTCCCATCTCTGGAACATTCTGTCTTTGTCCACCTTGTCAATTCCTCTCAGTATCTTATATGTCGTTATCATGTCCCCCCTATCTCTCCTGTCCTCCAGTGTCGTCAGGTCGATTTCCCTTAACCTCTCCTCGTAGGACATACCCCTTAGCTCCGGGACTAGTCTTGTTGCAAACCTTTGCACTTACTCTAGCTTCTTTACGTGCTTGGCTAGGTGTGGGTTCAAAACTGGCGCTGCATACTCCAGTATGGGCCTAACGTACACAGTGTACAGGGTCCTGAACGATTCTTTGTTAAGATATCGGAATGCTGTTCTTAGGTTTGCTAGGCGCCCATATGCTGCAGCAGTTATTTGGTTGATGTGCGCCTCAGGAGATGTGCCTGGTGTTATACTTACCCCAAGATCTTTTTCCTTGAGTGAAGTTTGTAGTCTCTGGCCCCCTAGGCTGTACTCCGTCTGCGGTCTTCTTTGTCCTTCCCCAATCTTCATGACTTTGCACTTGGTGGGGTTGAACTCCAGGAGCCAATAACTCCACCAGGCTTGCAGCCTGTCCAGATCCCTTTGTAGTTCTGCCTGGTCCTGTGTGTGTGTATGTGTGTGTGTATATGTGTGTGTACTTACCTATTTGTACTCACCTATTTGTGGTTGCAGGGGTCGAGACTCAGCTCTTGGTCCCGCCTCTTCACTGACCGCTACTGGGTCCTCTCCCTGTTCCATGAGCTTTATCATACCATATTTTTATTATACCATATTTTTTTATATTTTATGTATGTGTGTGTGTACTCACTTAGTGTATGTATGTGAATGTGTGTGTGTGTATGTGTGTATGTATGTGTGTGTGTGTGTGTGTGTGTGTACTCACCTAATTGTGGTTGCAAGGGTGGAGACTTAGCTCCTGGCCCCGTGTGTGTGTGTGTATGTGTGTGTGTATTTGTGTGTTTGTGTGTGTGTATGTGTGTGTGTCACTTGAGCTGAAGAGGCATCGAGGTGTAGTACAGGTCTCTGGTCTCTTGGACTCTTTTATTCTCACATCTCAAACTACACCCACAAAAAAATCTTTCAGTTTAATACAATATAATTAACGCACTTAGAGTAGTTAATGAGCTTCATAAACAGAATGTTTTGCTCATCACTATAACATTAAACATGCAAATTCATTCTAACAATTATTTGATAAAAATAATCTGCAGGATATTAATTAAAAAAAATACTATTAGTTTTTATTAATTTTGTAAAACACTTGAAAAATACCGTCAGCATCTGAACAAAATATTAAATTAGACTAACATGTATTTGTTCTCAGTTCTGACCCTTCCAAATATTATTTATATGGTAGGTTTTGACATGCATAAAAATGTGACCCACGAATTATATTTGTTACAAAATTACAGATATATATATATATGTATATGATATATATATATATATATATATATATATATATATATATATATATATATATATATATATATATATATATATATATATATATATATATATATATATATATATATATATATATATATATATATATTTAACGTGGCCATATTCTGCCACTTTGAAAACGTACCTATTTTTTTTATTTTATAGTTACAAGGCGAAATAAATTTCAGAGGAGTACTGGTATACATTCGTTCCAGAAGGGCAATGCTGACATATCTTTTAAAAAAAACTGACGAGATTTATAGTTACAATATACTATACAAGATGAGAGGCCGCTATCAGGTTGAAAATGTTGACTTATGATGCTTGGTGGTGGGTGGGTGAGATGGTTGCCATGGTAACCTCTTACTTCTCACTGCCCTGGCTTGAAATGTCACCACTACTACTGTAACCTATTGTAACGCAACCACTGCTATACCACCACTACTGCAGCCCCACCACCACTACCACCACCACTACTACTACTACTACTACTACTATACTACCACTACTACCACCACCACTACTACTGCAGCATCACTACCACCACTCCTGCAAAACCACCATCACTACTGTAACCTGTTGTAAGACAATCAGTTTTACACCACCACTATTGCACTATCACCACTACTGTACCACCACCACATCATTACCACTGATGTAACCCACTGTAACACCACCACTGCTACACCACCACCACTACACAACCACACCACCACCAGTGCTGTAACCTATTTCAACACCACCACTGCTACACCACTACCACTACTCCATCACCAGCAACGTGGGCGAAACGTTTCACAAAGATACCCAAGTGTTGCACATCAGTCTTGCTCATCAACTTATCAGTATTGCCTATCATTTAAAATAAATATACTTCCTTGTAACTTACTTTTTTAAACAAATTAAAACATTTCGTGCACGCAGAACGTTTTTCCCATCAAAAGACAAGCTTGCGTGTGGAAAACTGGCCATTACATTTGCATTGGACACACACACAGAGTATAGCTCAAACGTTTCCTTTTTTATCAGCCCTCTCTCTCTCTGCTTCCATACGACAACGAAAAGAAAAACGCACCAAAAAATGAGGAAATATTTACATGTCAAAAGGTAGCGGATGTAAAAGATTCAGCAGTTTACCCTTCAAATGGCCGAGCACTCAACCTGGGGACATACCCGAGCGTGAGATTCTACTGACGGAGGCGCAAGGCTCGGCAACCATGATTTTCCTGGTGGAGATGGAGGGTGGACAACACTCAGACCTTCCTGACGCAGGCAAACGCTGTTGGGTAACCGTCAGTGTTTCCTGATGAGGGCAGAGGTTTGACAACCCTCGGTGTTTCCCGATGAAGGGAGAGGTTTGACATGCCTAAGAGTACTTCAAAGGGGCACAAGAAGAGAGTCTCCCTCTTACCATACCATACCAAGAGAAAGTCTCCTTCTAGGGACCAAAACCAGCGGTTTGAAGCACTTTCACACACCTCATTTCTTTTTCTGCTTAAAATACGTAAATTATCACAATTTTAAGAGAAACTGCTGATACAACTGGATTTTACGGGAAAAAAAGCTAAATCATATTATGTTTTCAAGTAGCCTATATGAAAAAATAATCGAAGGACTGTTAACGGCGCCGCTGAGCTGAGAATAAGCAATCTGTCATTTTTCTATCAAGGATATATGTTGCAGACATACATGGTAGATGTTGCAGACATGCATGGTAGATACACTCTTGTGTAGCAAACCTGATTTACAAGCAACGTATCGCTCTGTGTAGAGTTTCCTCTTGATTTGATATTATGGGTAACAATAGTAACAGTAGTAACAGTAGTAATAGTAGCAACAGTAGTAATAGTAGTAATAACAGTAGTAGTGGTATTAGTAGTTTAGGTGTGATTTTATTTTTTATTTTAAATATTTCTTACTCTAGGGTAAAACAACAAGTAAACCTGTAAAAAATACCTGAAAACTAGGAGACACGGACGTGTAAACTAGAGACCAACTAGCAGCATACTAAGAGGGGCGGACAAACTACCAGTAACCTAGGAAGAAGCACTAGTACTACGAACTCGTAAACAAGGGTACTACAGCATAACCATCACAAAAGCAGCTCTGAGCTGCAAGCAATTTCTTGACTCTAAAAATGTAGTTGATAATGTTGTCGCGTGAAAAATGTTGAAGCAATCTTGGCAGGTAATGTAAAAAAATCGAGGCAGCGTTCCCGCCGACCAGCTCCTGATGTTCCAGTATTTTATATATATTCTAAAACACATTATTCTCCTGCATATATTTTTTTTTTTTTTTTTTTTTTTAACACATCGGCCGATTCCCACCAAGGCAGGGTGGCCCGAAAAAGAAAAACTTTCATCATCATTCACTCCATCACTGTCTTGCCAGAAGGGTGCTTTACACTACAGTTATAAAACTGCAACATTAACACCCCTCCTTCAGAGTGCCGGCACTGTACTTCCCATCTCCAGAACTCAAGTCCGGCCTGCCGGTTTCCCTGAATCCCTTCATAAATGTTACTTTGCTCACACTCCAACAGCACGTCAAGTATTAAAAACCATATGCCTCCATTCACTCCTATCAAATACGCTCACACATGCTTGCTGGAAGTCCAAGCCCTCGCACACAAAACTTCCTTTACCCTCCTCCAACCTTCCTAGGCCGACCCCTACCCCGCCTTCCCTCCACTACAGATTTATACACTTCGAAGTCACTCTGTCTCGTTCCATTCTCTCTACATGTCCAAACCACCTCAACAACCCTCCTCAGCTCTCTGGACAATCGTTTTGGTGATCCCGCACCTCCTCCTAATTTCCAAACTCCGAATTCTCTGCATTATATTCACACCACACATTGACCTCAGACATGACATCTCCACTGCCTCCAGCCTTCTCCTCGTTGCAACATTCATCACCCATGCTTCACACCCATATAAGAGCGTTGGTATAACTATACTCTCATACATTCCCCTTTACTTCCATGGACAAGGTTCTTTGTCTCCACAGACTCCGAAGTGCTCCACTCACCCTTTTCCCTCATCAATTCTATGATTCACCTCATCCTTCATAGACCCATCCGCCGACATGTCCACTCCCAAATATCTGAATACATTCACCTCCTCCATACTCTCTCCCTCCAATCTGATATCCAATCTTTCGTCACCTATTCTTTTTGTTATCCTCATCACCTTACTCTTTCCTATATTCACTTTCAATTTTCTTCTTTTACACACCCTACCAAATTCATCCACCAACCTCTGCAGCTTCTCTTCAGAATCTCCCAAAAGCACAGTGTCATCAGCAAAAGCAACTGTGACAACTCCCACTTTGTATTTGCTTCTTTATCTTTTAGCCCAACACCTCTTGACAAGACCCTCGCATTCACTTCTTACAACCCCATCTATAAATATATTGAACAACCACGGTGACATCACACATCCTTGTCTAAGGCCCACTTTTACTCTAACCTGAGCCTCACTATCCTCATAAAAACTCTTCACTGCTTTCAGTAACCTTCCTCCTATTCCATACACCTGCAACATCTGCCACATTGCCCCCTATCTACCCTATCATACGCCTTTTCCAAATCCATAAATGCCACAAAAACATCTTTACCCTTATCCAAATACTGTTCACCTATATGTTTCACTGTAAACACTTGGTCTACACACCCCTACCTTTCCTAAAGCCCCTTGTTCATCTGCTATCCTGCTTTCTGTTTTACTCTTAATTCTTTCAATAATAACTCTACCATACACTTTACCAGGTACACTCAACAGACTTATTCCCCTATAATTTTTGCATCTCTTTGTCCCCTTTGCCTTTATACAAAGGAACAATACACGCTCTCTGCCAATCCCTAGGTACCTTACCTCTTCCATACATTTATTAAATAATAGCACCAACCACTCCAAAATTATATCCCCACCTGCTTTTAACATTTCTATCTTTATCCCATCAATCCCAGCTGCCTTACCCCTTTCATTCTACCCACTGCCTCACGAACTTCCCTACACCCACAACTGGCTCTTCCACACTCCTACAAGATGTTATTCCTCCTTGCCCTACACACGAAATCACAGCTTCCCTGTCTTCATCAACATTTAACAAATCCTCAAAATATTCTCTCCATCTTCCCGATACCTCTAACTCTCCATTTAATAACTCTCCTCTCCTATTTTTAACTGTCAAATCCATTTGTTCTCTAGGCTTCCTCAACTTATTAATCTCATTCCAAAACTTTTTCTTATTTTCAACAAAATTTGCTGATAACATCTCACCCACTCTCTCATCTGCTCTCTTTTACATTGCTTCACCACTCTTTTAACCTCTCTTTTCTCTCCATATACTCTTCCCTCCTTGCATCACTTCTACTTTGTAAAAACCTCTCATATGCTAACTTTTCTCCCTTACTACTCTCTTTACATCATCATTCCACCAATCGCTCCTCTTCCCTCCCGCACCCACTCGCCTGTAACCACAAACTTCTGCTGAACACTCTAACACTACATTTTTAAATCTACCCCATACATTTTCGACCCCATTGCCTACACTCTCACTAGCCCATCTATCCTCCAATAGTTGTTTATATCTTACCCTAACTGCCTCCTATTTTAGTTTATAAACCTTCACCTCTCTTTACTTACTGATTCTATTTTCCTTGTATCCCATCTACCTTTTACTCCCACTGTAGCTATAACTAAAAGTGATCTGATATATCTGTAGCCCCTCTATAAACATGTACATCCTGAAGTCTACTCAACAGTCTTTTATCTACCAATACATAGTCCAACAAACTACTGTCATTACGCCCTACATCATATCTTGTATACTTATTTATCCTCTTTTTCTTAAAATATGTATTACCTATAACTAAACCCCTTTCTATACAAAGTTCAATCAAAGGGCTCCCATTATCATTTACACCTGGCACCCCAAACTTACCTACTACACCCTCTCTGCATGTTTCTCCCACTTTAGCATTTAGGTCCCCTACCACAATTACTCTCATTTGGTTCAAAATTTTCCTATACATTCGCTTAACATCTCCCAAAATCTCTCTCTCCTCTACACTCCTCTCTTCTCCAGGTGCATACACGCTTATTATGACCCACTTTTCGCATCCGACCCTTATTTTAATCCACATAATCCTTGAATTTACACATTTATATTCCCTCTTTTCCTTCCATAACTGATCCTTCAACATTATTGCTACCCCTTCCTTAGCTCTAACTCTCTCAGATACTCCTGACTTAATCCCATTTATTTCTCCCCACTGAAACTCGCCTACCCCCTTCAGCTTTGTTTCGCTTAGGGCCAGGACATCCAACTTCTTTTCATTCATAACATCGGCAATCATCTCTTTCTTATCATCCGCACTACATCCACGCACATTCAGACAACCCAATTTTATAAAGTTTTTCTTCTTCTCGTTTTTAGTTTATTTGTACAGGAGAAGGGGTTACTAGCCCATTGCTCCCGGCATCTTAGTCGCCTCATACGACACGCATGGCTTACGGAGGAAAGATTCTTTTCCACTTCCCCATGGACAATAGAGAAAATAAAAAGAACAAGAGCTATTAAGAAAAGAAGAAAAACCTAGATGTGTGTATGTATATATATGCATGTGTATGCCAGTGTAGTGTGACCTAAAGTGTAAGTAGAAGTAGCTAGATATACCTGTTATCCAGCGTGTTTATGAGACAGAAAAAGACACCAGCAATCCTACCATCATAAAAATATATATATATATATATATATATATATATATATATATATATATATATATATATATATATATATATATATATATATATATATATATATATATATATATATATATATATTATATATATATATTATAATATATAAAATATCATATTATATATATATTATTATATATATATTAGTCCATTCGTAAAACTTTTCAATTCTAAGAATATTTAATTTAGTCCTATTAAATTATAATTTTCTCTATAACTTTGAAAGACTATACTTTTTACATTTCAATGTTAATGTACAAAATTATAATTTTAGATACTAAATAACTTTGAATAACTAAACAACCTAATAAAACAATTTTTCGATAGCTCTAACAAATATTTTTAGATACGTAAATTAATTTAATAATACACACAATGAAATATATCTTTCGATAGTTAGATGTGCAAAAGAAGAAGAGCGTTGCTATTTAAGCCAAAATCGCAAGTTTTTCCTAATCGGCACGACATATATATATATATTGATATAATATTTACTAAATAACCTATCCATATATACATGAATATATATATATTTTCATAATAAAAATATATTTATTGTTTCTTGTATTAAATTAATGTTAAGATAATTAATTAGGACATAATTAAAATTTAATAAGAAATAGGATTCAAGTTCTTAGTACAAGTGAAATTCTTACTCAAAGAAAAATATATCTTTAAACGTATAAGAGAAAATTTTAGAAAGGACTTAATTTTAGATGAGTTCTTGCTAATTACCAGTTTACCTAATCTGACATTATATATATATATATATATATATATATATATATATATATATATATATATATATATATATATATATATATATATATATATATATATATATATATAGGCCTTTCACATTGTCCCCAGTACTTCTTCAGAAGCCTGCTAAATTAGGACATCGAAAAATTTAATTAAAAAAAAATCAGGAATCAGCTAGCACGGTGCAGCCAAAGCAACGCATGAGTAACACCTGTGCAACACCTGGGTGCAACAACTGTGTAACACGCGGAGAAGAGAGGCAGCAGCACCACCACAGAGCCGGGCGGCTGCATGAGCACGGCCAAAGTATTGTGCAATTTCTCACGGGCAATATGTAAGACTGGGAAGAGAATTAGTTTTGATGCTGGGGACCCAACCAGAAAATATTGCCCAATATTTCTACTTCTAAGTACAGCGATGAAATTTATTTTTGATGGCCGGAATATCACGGTGAGGAGATTGTGGCAGAGTTGACAGTTGTATTAATCATTCTTCTGGACTGTGTAGACAGCTGTATTGATCATTTTTCTGTTGTGTGTGTGAGTGTGTGTGTGAGTGTGTGTGTGTGTGAGTGTGTGTGTGTGAGTGTGTGTGTGTGTGTGTGTGTGTGTGTGTGTGTGTGTGTGTGTGTGTGTGTGTGTGTGTGTGTGTGTGTGTGTGTGTGTGTTAAGCACATCAGCCTTCACGAGCAGCGAACCAGACTTACGTATTCATGTTTGTAAAAAGCAATCAGATCCTGTACTGTGTTTCAGGTCCTGTACTGTGTTTCAGGTCCTGTACTGTGTTTCAGGTCCTGTACTGTGTTTCAGGTCCTGTACTGTGTTTCAGGTCCTGTACTGTGTTTCAGGTCCTGTACTGTGTTTCAGGTCCTGTACTGTGTTTCAGGTCCTGTACTGTGTTTCAGGTCCTGTACTGTGTTTCATGTCCTGTACTGTGTTTCAGGTCCTGTACTGTGTTCTCAGGGAAATATTCAGGGAAAAAAACTGAAATCCAAAGACAAGAACTTTTTTCTTGTTTTCCATAAAAGACAAACACTCGCTTGCGATGCTGCTATTATTGTTATTGTTGTTGTTGTTGTTGTTATTATTATTATTACTTATTATTATTATAATTATTTTAATTATTATTATTGTTATTAGTGAATGATGATTACCCTCTGGTATGCATTGCATAGTACATACTGCAGGCACTTAGTGAATGAGTGCCAACTGCAAGCCACACTCAGAGAATATTGATCCTCAATCGTCCGGCTGAATGGAAGCTCCAATATAAGCCAGGTGCCAGGCTTGAGTGGCTTAGAAGATCAGCTTAACGTGAGGCGACGATCACGTGACAATCTCGGAATGACGAGGGTGAATGTGGAAGAACGAGAAGCAGGGAATGTTGTCTGTGAGAGATCTGCTACCCTGGGAGTTTGAGCTGAGAGAGTCAACACCTGCCTAATATTCCCTTCCTATGGGAGTGTGATCTGAGAGAGTCAACACCTGCCTAATATTCCCTTCCTCTGGGAGTGTGATCTGAGAGAGTCAACACATGCCTGATATTCCTTCCCCCTGGGAGTTTGACCTGAGAGAGTCAACACCTGCCTAATATTCCCTCCCTTTGGGAGTGCGACCTGAGAGAGTCAACACCTGCCTAATATTCCCTCCCCCTGGGAGTGTGACCTGAGAGAGTCAACACCTGCCTAATATTCCCTCCCCCTGGGAGTGTGACATGAGAGAGTCAACACCTGCCTAATATTCCCTCCCCCTGGGAGTGTGACCTGAAATGTACACTAGAATCTGCCAAATCTTCGGTGAAAAACCAAACTCGGTCGTCACCGTCTTGGCGGGAGGTCTTCGGTCCAGAGAGCGCTGTTTCGGAGGTCTTCGGTCCAGAGAGCTCTGTTTCGGAGGTCTTCGATACAGAGAACTCTGTTTCGGAGGTCTTCGGTCCAGAGAAAGCTGTTTCGGAGGTCTGTAATCTAAAGAAACTTGTTTCGTAGAGATAGCTGTTTCGGAGCATCAACCTCTGTGATAGGTGCTGAAGTGCTCAGGGGTTTAGATAAGATTAAATTAATAAATTAATTCTTAGTACATTTCTCGTATCATAATAGTTGTATTAGCGTTTCTCATAGTTTAGTAGATCATTGTGAAAATATTCCTCTCCTTGTAGCCTTGAATGGTACTTTACTGGTAGGTCTGCATTCCCAATATTTTCCATTGTGAGTGTAATAAATAACTGCATTCCCTGGTATATTTGTGTATTATTTTTCCTTAGCACATACTTTTCTGATATATAAAGTGCTGTTTAAGTGGAGGGTAAGTGGTGTAAAGTGGTTTACAGGGAAGTAGAGAGGTTCGCTCCTCTCGGTGTACAAAGTTTATCTTCTTGAAGATGACCTAGTATAAGGTCTCCAGTGCTGGGAATGATCTCTCAGCGTGGCTGCATTCAGTATTCTGTGTAGGACAGAAGACTGCCCGCATGTGATGTGTTTCAATCATCAAGGGTGTTAATCCATTTTTTTGGAGGCTACCTTTCTTATTTTTCCTGGTTATTGCCTTGTTAATGCCTTTTTATAAAGGCGCACGTTTGAATACTTCAAGTTTGGTGACAGATATAGAAGAGTTTTAGCGCCGTGACAGGACGTGCGTCGATTCTATGTCGTATATGTCAAGAGTCAGACGCATTAACACTAAAAACACGTTAATATTTGCTTAATGGGGGTCAGGGATCAGGCACACTAACAAGATAATCACTGATATATCTATCTATCTATCTATCTATATATATATATATATATATATGTCGTGCCGATTAGGTAAAACTGGTCAATTAGCAAGAACTCACATAAAATTAAGTCCTTTCTAAAATTTTCTCTTATACGTTTAAATATAGATTTTTTTCCTTTATGGTAATGTAAGAATTTATAATTTTGTACCAAAAGAAACTTTGAAAACCTACCTAACCTTATTACAACAAGCGCAATTTAATTTAGCCTAACCCAACTAAATATATTTTAGATACGTTAACATTAATTTAATAATAAACAAATACAATGAAATATATTTTTTTCGTTATGTTCAGAATGATTTTGGCGAAATTATTGCATACACAAATTTTCACTTGTCTTATATGGCAAGGTGAGCGTTGCTATTTAAGCCAAAATCGCAAGTTTTACCTAATCGGCACGACATATATATATATATATATATATATATATATATATATATATATATATATATATATATATATATATATATATATATATATATATATATATATATATATATATATATATATATATATATATATATTTGTGTGTGTGTGTGTGTGTGTGTATGTTGTGTGTGTGTGTGTGTGTGTTAGTTAGTTACCATTTTGTCCTAGGCACATGTCAATTAGACACTAGGCCTGTTGTATGTATGTGTGTGTGTGTGTAATGAAACACTTCGAAATGTTTCTGCCCTACCGGGAATTGAACCCGGCCCCTCAGTGCGTGAAGCGAGAGCTTTACACAGTGTGTGTGTGTGTGTGTGTGTGTGTGTGTGTGTGTGTGTGTGTGTGTGTCTGTGTGTGTGTCTGTGTCTTTGTGTCTGTGTCTGTGTGTCTGTGTCTGTGTCTGTTTAAAATATTGCAGTAAACACACTAGTGTACTCGTCACAAATACAGTCTTGTACTCACAATAAACACGCTCTTGTACTGGTAATCAACAGGTACACAATCTCAGATCCCATTCAGTCTGGAGAATCAGCTCTGTAAAGTACGTCATTAAGCTAATTAAATAAGTACTTCAATGTAATTAATGTAACTTGTTTGTTTAGAGGAGAACAAGTCGCGATTGTTGTCATTATTGTTGTCCCAGTGTGTGATGGTGGTAGTGTGGTGGTGATGGTTGTAGTGTGGTGGTGATGGTGGTAGTGTGGTGGTGATGGTGGTAGTGTGGTGGTGATGGTGGTAGTGTGGTGGTGATGGTTGTAGTGTGGTGGTGATGGTGGTAGTGTGCTGGTGATGGTGGTAGTGTGGTGGTGATGGTGGTAGTGTGGTGGTGATGGTTGTAGTGTGGTGGTGATGGTGGTAGTGTGCTGGTGATGGTGGTAGTGTGGTGGTGATGGTGGTAGTGTGGTGGTGATGGTGGTAGTGTGGTGGTGATGGTGGTAGTGTGGTGGTGATGGTGGTAGTGTGGTGGTGATGGTGGTAGTGTGGTGATGATGGTGGTAGGGATGCGGTGGTGGTGATGGAGGTAGTGGGATGGTGTAGTGTGGTGATGATGGTGGGAGGATGGGTAGTGTGGTGGTGATGAGGTAGTGTGGTGATGGTGGAGTGTGATGAGTGGTAGTGTGGTGATGGTGGAAGTGTGGTGGTGATGGAGGTAGTGTGGTGATGGTGGTAGTGTGGTGATGATGGTGGTAGTGTGGTGATGGTGGAAGTGTGGTGGTGATGGAGGTAGTGTGGTGATGGTGTGGTGATGATGGTGGTAGTGTGATGATGGTGGTAGTGTGGTGATGGTGGAAGTGTGGTGGTGATGGAGGTAGTGTGGTGATGGTGGTAGTGTGGTGATGATGGTGGTAGTGTGATGATGGTGGTAGTGTGGTGATGATGGAGGTAGTGTGGTGGTGATGGAGGTAGTGTGGTGATGGTGGTAGTGTGGTGATGATGGAGGTAGTGGTGGTGGTGATGGTGGTAGTGTGGTGGTGATGGTAGTGTGGTATGGTGGAGTGTGGTGTGATGGAGGTAGTGTGGTGATGGTGTAGTGTGGTGATGGTGGTAGTGTGGTGATGGTGGGTGTGGTGGTGATGGAGGTAGTGTGGTGATGGGGTGTGTGGTGGTGATGGTGGTAGTGTGGGATGGGAGGGTGTGGTGGATGGTGGTAGTGGTGATGGTGGGTGGTGGTGATGGAGGTAGTGTGGTGATGGTGGAGTGGGTGGTGATGGAGGTAGTGTGGTGATGGTGGTAGTGTGGTGGTGATGGAGGTAGTGTGGTGATGGTGGTAGTGTGGTGGTGATGGAGGTAGTGTGGTGATGGTGGTAGTGTGGTGGTGATGGAGGTAGTGTGGTGATGGTGGTAGTGTGGTGGTGATGGAGGTAGTGTGGTGATGGTGGTAGTGGTTATAGTGAGTATAAAAGTCACATGACAGGTCAGTCACTCTCGTCACAACTGTACAATCAACACTGTTGTTCCTCTCACCAACTATGCAAAAATTTGCTTCTTTAAACCCGTATAAACACCCTTCACAGTCATGTGCGTATACATATTCCAATCCTTACATACATGTGCGTATACTTCCTCAAACCTCCTCGTGTATACATATTTCAATCTTTACATACATGTGCGTATATAATCTCCAACTGTGAGGGTCATGCGTATTGCGCCTTGCGTAATGCGATCATGATTGGCCCCACACACACACACACACACACACACACACACACACACACACACACACACACACACACACACACACACACACACACACACACACACACACACACACACACACACACACACACACACACACACACACACACACACACACACCACACACACACACACACACACACACACACACACACCACACACACACAAACACACACACACAAACACACACACACACACAAACACACACACACACACACACACACAACACACACACACACACACACACACACACACACACACACACACACACACACACACACACACACACACACACACACACACACACACACACACACACACACACACACACAACACACACAACACACACACACACACACACACACACACACACACACTCACACACACACACACACACACACAAACACACACACACACACACACACACACACACACAACACACACACACACACACACACACACACACACACTACACAACACACACACACACACACACACACACTCACACACACACACACACACAACACACACACACACACACACACACACACACACACACACACACACACACACACACACCACACACACACACACACACACACACACACACACACACACACACACACACACTGCAAGAAAGTTTAAATATTCTCCTAGCAGAGTTAGTAAATGGTGATTTATAAATTACATCACCAGTTGGTTCGCCAACCGCTGGTTCATCAATAGCTGGTGCATCGGCAGCTGGTGCACCAACCTCTGGTGCATCAGCAGCTGGGGCATCGGCAGCTGGTGCACCAACCTCTGGTGCATCAGCAGCTGGTGCATCAGCAGCTGGTCATCAACAAGCGGCGTCTATTAATAAGCATCTGAAAGTTAGTTCTTGTTATTTACATCTCAACGGAGGCAGTTAATGGTCAATGCGTGTCTCCACGAGGCAGTCTGATCCACGTAATTAAACTTTGATTCCGAGCAAGGCGACGCATGCATAGCAATGACACCTCCGAAAACCTGACAGTTTCCGGAGAGGGAGGAAAATTACTCGTGGATTCCCTAACACTGATACAGACTCACCTGTGACAGAACTAGAGTACTCACCGTGAGTAACACTGATACAGACTCACCTGTGACAGAACTAGAGTACAGATCATGAGTAACAGTAATCCAGACACATCTATGGAAAAACCTAACGTGTATTTTACATAAGAGATGAAAACATAAGGTTAAAAAATGTAATTCCATTCTTTTATTGGTTAAAAAAAGCATTGTACAATAGCCATTAGCAAAACAAAAGCCTCAAACAACTGTTTTGTTAACTTCACTTCCAATGGTAATTAGCTTCTACCAAAGCTAATATAGGTTTAACGAGATAAACGATGTAAACAAAATCGTATTTATTTTTTTAAATATTAATAAAACTTGCGTGTACGTAAAATATTCGCAAAAACATTTCTATTATATATTAAACAATATAAAAGATGTAGTGACGGAGTGAGTGATGGTGAACGTGTTTCTTATTTTTCTGGGTCAACATATCTTGGTGGGAGACGGCCTGTTTTTTTTTTTTTTTGGAAAAAAACATGGGGAAAAAACACAAAACACAGTGTATATTATACCAATACAATAAAACGCTAGTCATAAAAGTGATATTCACGGTATATTCCTTGGATATATTCGAAGGAGTATATCTCTCTTGATGTGTATACACAGAAACAACACACGTACACACGGTGGAGTGTGTATATCTTAGTGTACATGTTCTTAAAGGTTAATATAATCCTAATTTTATTAATCAAAGTATTCTTGACTGGTGGCGAACAGGCGCCACGCAGCCTTAAATGACCCTTGCATAGTAAATAGTCTTTAAACCTAGTAAAACAACCGACCAACCAGGAAAAAAAAATAATCAACGAAAATCATACACACATCTGGACTTTAAGTAAGTTAAAAGGAAATAAAGGTTGCAAGACTAACGTTTAACGAAGCGCCATTATCGGTGATCTTGAAACAGACAACACACAGGCTAGTAACACCTGCAGGAAACACAGGCTAGTAACACCTGCAGGAAACACAGGCTAGTAACACCTGCAGGAAACACAGGCTAGTAACACCTGCAGGAAACACAGGCTAGTAACACCTGCAGGAAACACAGGCTAGTAACACCTGCAGGAAACACAGGCTAGTAACACCTGCAGGAAACACAAGCTAGTAACACTCGAAGGAAACACAGGCTAGTAACACCCGCAGGAAACACAGGCTAATAACACCCGCAGGAAACACAGGCTAGTAACACCCGCAGGAAACACAGGCTAGTAACACCGCAGGAAACACAGGCTAGTAACACCTGCAGGAAACACAGGCTAATACTAACACCTGACATCATGGAAACACAGGCTAGTAACACCCGAGAAACACAGGCTAGTAACACCTGCAGGAAACACAGGCTAGTAACACCTGCAGGAAACACAGGCTAGTAACACTCGCAGGAAACACAGGCTAGTAACACCTGCAGAAACCGGCATAACACTAGGACTAAGGTAGTACACCTGCAGACGGCTAGTAACACCGAGAACACAGGCTAGTAACACCCGCAGGAAACACAGGCTAGTAACACCTGCAAGAAACGCAGGCTAGTAACATTGCAGGAAACACAGGCTAGTAGCACCTGAGGAAACACAGGCTAGTAACACCTGCAGGAAACACAGGCTAGTAACACCTGCAGGAAACACAGGCTAGTAACACCCGCAGGAAACACAGGCTAATAACACCGCAGAAACACAGGCTAGTACACCAGGAAACACAGGCTAGTAACACTCAGGAAACACAGGCTAGTAACACCCGCAGGAAACACAGGCTAGTAACACCTGCAGGAAACACAGGCTAGTAACACCCAGGAAACACAGGCTAGTAACACCACAGAAACACAGGCTAGTAACACCGCAGGAAACACAGGCTAAGTAACACCTGCAAGAAACACAGGCTAGTAACACTGCAGGAAACACAGGCTAGTAACACCTGCAGGAAACACAGGCTCAGAACCAGTATAACACCAACAGGTATCCAGAAACGGTAACACCGACCAGGCTATACACCCAAAGGCTAACACGCGACACAGATAACCGCAACACGATAACACCCGAAACACAGGTATAACACCAACAGTACACCGCAGACAGAACACTGCAGACACAGGCTAGTACACTGAAAGGCTGTAACCGAAACGTTACACAGAACCGCTGTACCCCAGAAACACAGGCTATACCAAACAGTATAACACCGAACACAGGCTAGTAACACCGGAACCTAGTACACCCAGAAAACAGTAACCGCAGAAACAGCAATACACGACGTAGTACCCAGAACAGTAACACCAACACAGCACCAAAACACAGCTATACCAGGCAACTCAAACAGCTGTAACACGGAAATTAAACGCAGGAAACCGTATAACACTGGGAAACAGGCTAGTAACACCGGGAAACGGCTAGTAACACCGCAGAACACGGCTAGTAACACCGAAACACGGCTAACACCCAGAAACCAGGTAACACCTGCAGGAAACACAGGCTATAACCCTCAAGAAACACTAGTAACACAGGAAACACGCTTACACGCAGAACACAGGCTTAACACTCAGAAACACAGTAGTAACACTGCGGAAACACAGGCTAGTAACACGCGGAAACACAGTAGTAACACCAGAAACCAGGCTAGTAACACCAAACCAGCTATACACCCGGAACACAGGCAGTAACATCAAACACAGGTATACACTGCAGAACGGCTATACCCTGCAGAAACGCTATAACACTGAGAACGGCTAGTAACACTTGCAGAACCAGTATAACACCGCAGAAACACAGGCTATAACACCAGAAACGGCTATAACACCTGCAGAAACCGCTACCAGGAAACCGCTATAACACGCAAAACACGCTATAACACCCAGAACACAGCTATAACACCAAAACGCTAGTACACTAGGAAACACAGTAAACACCAGGAAACAGCTATAACACCTGCAGAAACACAGGCTATACCTCAGGAACAAGCTAGTACACCTGAAGAAACACAGATAACACCCAAACACAGTAGTAACACCGCAGAAACACAGGCTATAACACTGCAGAACCAGTAGTAACACTGCAGGAAACACAGGCTAGTAACACTGAGGACACGGCTAGTAACACGAACAGTATAACACCGAGGACCGGCTGTAACACCAGGAAACACAGGTATAACACCGCAGGAAACACAGGCTATAACCAGAAACACAGTATAACACCAGAAACACAGGCTATAAACTGCAGAAACACAGTAACACCAGGAAACACGGCTAGTAACACGCAGGAAACACAGCTATACCAGGAAACAAGGCATAACACCGCAGGAAACAGGCTAGTAACACTAACAGGCTATAACACCCAGAACCGATGTAACACCCAGGAAACAGCTATAACACCGAAACCGGCTAGTACACAGAACACAGCTAGTAACATAGGAAACACAGCTATAACACCCAGAAACACAGGTAGAACACCCAGGAAACACAGGCTATACACTGAAGAACACGGCTAGTAACACTGCAGGAAACACAGGCTAGTACACCTGCGAAAAAGCTAGTAACCAACACAGGCTAGTACACCGAAACACGGCTAGTAACACGCAGAAACACAGGCTATAACACCCGGAAACACAGGCTATAACACCGAGAAACACGCTATAACACCTGCAGGAAACACAGGCTAGTAACACCTGCAGGAAACACAGGCTAGTAACACCGCAGGAAACACAGGCTAGTAACACCCAGGAAACAGGCTAGTAGCACCTGCAGGAAACACAGGCTAGTAACACCGCAAGAAACACAGGCTAGTAACACCGCAGGAAACACAGGCTAATACACCTGCATAACACAGGGTAGTAACACCTGCAGGAAACACAGGCTAGTAACACCGCAGAAACACTGGCTAGTAACACCTGCAGGAACACAGGCTAGTAACACCTGCAAGAAACACAGGCTAGTAACACCTGCCCCAGGAAACACAGGCTAGTAACACCTCAGGAAACAGCTAGTAACACCCAGGAAACACAGGCTAGTAACACCTGCAGAAACACAGGCTAGTAACACCCTGACCAGGAAACACAGGCTAGTAACACCCGCAGGAAATACAGGCTAATAACACCTGCAGGAAACACAGGCTAGTAACACCGCAGGAAACACAGGCTAGTAACACTCGCATTAAACACAGGCTAGTAACACCCGCAGGAAACACAGGCTAGTAACACCCGCAGGAAACACAGGCTAGTAACACCTGCAGGAAACACAGGCTAGTAACACCCGCAGGAAACACAGGCTAATAACACCTGCAAGAAACACAGGCTAGTAACATCTGCAGGAAACACAGGCTAGTAGCACCTGCAGGAAACACAGGCTAGTAACACTCGCAGGAAACACAGGCTAGTAACACCCGCAGGAAACACAGGCTAATAACACCTGTAAGAAACACAGGCTAGTAACATCTGCAGGAAACACAGGCTAGTAGCACCTGCAGGAAACACAGGCTAGTAACACTCGCAGGAAACACAGGCTAGTAACACCCGCAGGAAACACAGGCTAATAACACCCGCAGGAAACACAGGCTAGTAACACATGCAAGAAACACAGGCTAGTAACATCTGCAGGAAACACAGGCTAGTAACACTCGCAGGAAACACAGGCTAGTAACACCCGCAGGAAACACAGGCTAATAACACCTGCAAGAAACACAGGCTAGTAACACTCGCAGGAAACACAGGCTAGTAACACCTGCAGGAAAAACAGGCTAGTAGCACCTGCAGGAAACACAGGCTAGTAACACCCGCAGGAAATACAGGCTAATAACACCTGCAGGAAACACAGGCTAGTAACACCTGCAGGAAACACAGGCTAGTAACACCTGCAGGAAACACAGGCTAGTAACACCTGCAAGAAACACAGGCTAGTAACACCTGCAGGAAACACACGCTAGTAGCACCATCATGAAACACAGGCAACACCTGTAGGAAACACAGGTTAGTAACACCTGCAGGAAACGGTACATGTGCAAGTATATCTCATGAGAGACCTCACAATACCTGACTCAGCATTCATGATCTCTCTCTCTCTCTCTCTCTCTCTATCTCTCTCTCTCTCTCTCTCTCTCTCTCTCTCTCTCTCTCTCTCTCTCTCTCTCTCTCTCTCTCTCTCTCTCTCTCATAAAGAATTACATTGTCTCACATTACACATTGTTATGGAGAATTACATTCCCATAAATTATCTTCAAAATTGTCATCAGATTTTGCAATAAATTATTATTATTATTTTTTATTAACACATCGGCCGATTCCCACCAAGGCAGGGTGGCCCGAAAAAGAAAAACTTTCATCATCATTCACTCTATCACTGTCTTGCCAGAGGGGTGCTTTACACTACAGTTATAAAACTGCAACATTAACACCCCTCCTTCAGAGTGCAGACACTGTACTTCCCATCTCTAGGACTCAAGTCCGGCCTGCCGGTTTCCCTGAATCCCTTCATAAATGTTACTTTGCTCACACTCCAACAGCACGTCAAGTATTAAAAACCATTTGTCTCCATTCACTCCTATCAAATACGCTCACACATGCGTGCTGGAAGTCCAAGCCCCTCGCACACAAAACCTCCTTTACCCCCTCCCTCCAACCCTTCCTAGGCCGACCCCTACCCCGCCTTCCCTCCACTACAGATTTATACACTCTCGAAGTTATTCTGTCTCGTTCCATTCTCTCTACATGTCCAAACCACCTCAGCAACCCCTCCTCAGCTCTCTGTATAATAATTTTGGTAATCCCGCACCTCCTCCTAATTTCCAAACTCCGAATTCTCTGCATTATATTCACACCACACATTGACCTCATACATGACATCTCCACTGCCTCCAGCCTTCTCCTCGTTGCAACATTCATCACCCATGCTTCACACCCATATAAGAGTGTTGGTATAACTATACTCTCATACATTCCCTTCTTTACTTCCATGGACAAAGTTCTTTGTCTCCACAGACTCCGAAGTGCTCCACTCACCCTTTTTCCCTCATCAATTCTATGATTCACCTCATCCTTCATAGACCCATCTGCTGACATGTCCACTCCCAAATATCTGAATACATTCACCTCCTCCATACTCTCTCCCTCCAATCTGATATCCAATCTTTCGTCACCTAATCTTTTTGTTATCCTCATCACCTTACTCTTTCCTATATTCACTTTCAATTTTCTCCTTATACACACCCTACCAAATTCATCCACCAACCTCTGCAACTTCTCTTCAGAATCTCCCAAAAGCACAGTGTCCTCAGCAAAAAGCAACTGTGACAACTCCCACTTTGTATTTAATTCTTTATCTTTCAACCCCACACCTCTTGCCAAGACCCTCGCATTCACTTCTCTTACAACCCCATCTATAAATATATTGAACAACCATGGTGACATCACACATCCTTGTCTAAGGCCCACTTTTACTGGGAAATAGTCCCCTTCCCTCCTACACACTCTAACTTGAGCCTCACTATCCTCATAAAAACTCTTCACTGCTTTCAGTAACCTACCTCCTATTCCATACACCTGCAACATCTGCCACATTGCCCCCCTATCCACCCTATAGGGTGGATAATGAAATGTGGCTAACTGGGCCCGTAGAGTTATTCAACCAGTAATTTTTTCCCCTGCTGTAAGGAAAAGCCGACTCTCCCCTTCCTCGGATTAAACCTAGAGGAAATATCACTGGTTCTACAATGTTCTCTTATTGTTGCAAATAAATATTTGCAAAAATTATTTCGCTGGCCTGGTGAACAAAAAAAATTACATTTATATTTACAAAATAATCCTAATAATTCTAAATACATGACAGTTCTTGAGGATATTAGAACCAATAATCTGAATAATTAAACGAAATGGAACTGATGATTATTTTAAATATTTACACCAATACTTGCAGAGTGATTTGTTAGGTAATGAGCAAAGTGGTAATGAGACCACATGTGTTTTATACAGAATTTAATTCTCCTTTTATAAATTTTCAATGGATTAATTTGGATACACTCTTGTATTTAATTCATGTTGAAAGCATGGTTATGATTTGCAACTCTGCGGCAGTGATAAGGTTTGCAATTAATGCACGTTGCAAGCTTGATTATGATTTGCAACTCTGCAATAGCAATCAGGATTTTAGTTATCGATATTTTAGCTTTTTTATGTGGCCTATTCAAATGTTTTGACAAAAATTATGGTTTGCCGACTAATTGCAGGAGTAATAACGTTAAACATTTATATAATATGTATTTACTTCCAGCATGCGTGCGTGAGCGTGTTAGATAGGAGCGAATGGAGACAAATAGTTTTTAGGACTTGACGTGCTGTTGGAGTGTGAGAAAGGTAACATTTATGAAGGGTTTCAGGGAAACCGGCAGGCTGGACTTGAGTCCTGGAGGTGAGAAGAATAGTGCCGACACTCTGAAGGAGGGGTGTTAATGTTGCAGTTTTATAACTGTAGTGTAAGCACGCCTCTGGCAAGACAGTGATGGAGTGAAAGATGATGAAAGTTTTTTCGTTTTCAGGCCACCCTGCCTTGGTGGGAAACGGCCGATGTGTTATTAAAAAATATTTACTTTAAAATAATGTTTTATTGCAAGCTAGGTGCTTTAAAGCAATGAGTAATAAGAATTTTGATTTTGATTTAAATAAATTTGAGAAAATACAGGATAGTATAAGTCGTCCATACAGAAAATATATACACAGAGAGGTGTATATCTCTGTGTGAAAACATATGCTGAGAGTTTACATTAATGTTTATAGGTACTTAAGCATCCTTTTCTGGTGGATAACAGAATACATGCAGCCTTAATGACCCTAGTGTAGTAGATAGGCTTTAAACCCCATTAACCCAGAATATGAGACAACAAGAAGCACAGATATCACTAACAGGTATTTTAGTTATCGTTATCTTCTTGTGAAGATATAATTTAGTTATTCCATCATTTATGTCATGTTTATTATGTGTGACGATTGTTTATGTTGTTGTGATGCATTAATATGTAATAAAACATTGATTGATTGATGCTTGTAAACACACTCCTTGTGTACACTCCCTCACTGACACACACACACACACACACACACACACACACACATGTACCAACATGTAAGGGACAATACCAGAGAGAGAGAGGAGGACAAACCAGCGAGACTGGACCTAGTATTCACCCTGAGTAGCGCAGACATTGAGGACATCACACATGAAAACCACCTTGGGGCCAGTGATCATATGGTTCTAAGCTTCGACTACATAGTAGAGTTACAAGTGGAGGGGGAAGCAGGAAGGGCTGCACAAATGAAGCCAAACTTCAAGAAAGGTGACGACGTGGGCATGAAGAACTTCCTGCACGGAGTTCAGTGGGACAGAGAGCTGGCAGGGAAGTCGGTAAACGAGATGATGGAATATATGACAACAATTTGCACGGAAGCTGAGGGAAGGTTTATACCCAAGGGTAACAGGAAAAGCGAAAAAGCCAGGATGAGCCCATGGTTCACCCAAAGGTGCAGGGAAGCCAAAACCAAGTGTGCCAGGGAATGGAAGTATAGAAGGCAAAGGACCCAGGAGAATAAGGAGAGCAGGGAAGAAGGGAAGCCCAAAGACAATACGAAAATGACATAGCAGCGAAAGCAAAATCTGACCCAAAGCTGTTGTACAGCCACATCAGGAGGAGAACAACAGTCAAGGACCAGGTGATCAGGCTGAGGAAGGAAGGAGGGGAGGTCACAAGAAATGACCACGAATTGTGTGAGGAGCTCAACATGAGATTCAAAGAGGTGTTCACAGAGTAAATAGAAGGGCCTCCAGAAAGGAGGAGAGGTAGGGTACACCATCAGGTGCTGGACACGATACACACAACTGAGGAGGAAGTGAAGAGGCTACTAAGCGAGCTACATACCTCAAAGGCGATGGGGCCGGACAACATTTCTCCATGGGTCCTGAGAGAGGAGCAGAGGAGCTATGTGTACCCTAACAACAATCTTCAACACGTCTATCGAAACAGGGCAACTACCAGAGGTATGGAAGACAGCAAATGTAGTTCCAATTTTTAAAAAAGGAGACAGAAACGTAGTATTAAACTACAGACCAGTGTCACTTACATGTATAGCATGCAAGGTCATGGAGAAGATTATCAGGAGAAGAGTGGTAGAGCACCTAGAAAGGAATGAGCTTATCAACGAAGGCCAACACGGTTTCAGGGACGGGAAATCCTGTGTCACAAACCTACTGGAGTTCTATGACAGGGTGACAGCAGTAAGACAAGAGAGAGAGGGGTGGGTAGATTGCATATTCTTGGACTGTAAGAAGGCGTTTGACACAGTCCCACACAAGAGATTAGTGCAGAAGCTGGAGGACCAGGCAGGGATAACAGGGAAGACACTACAATGGATCAGGGAATACCTGTCAGGAAGACAGCAGCGAGTCATGGTCCGTGGCGAGGTGTTAGAGTGGGCGCCGGTGACGAGTGGGGTTCCACAGGGGTCAGTCCTAGGACCAGTGCTGTTTCTGGTGTTTGTGAACGACATGACGGAAGGAATAGACTCCGAAGTGTCCCTGTTTGCAGATGATGTGAAGTTGATGAGAAGAATTCAATCGGAAGAGGACCAGGAAGAACTACAAAGGGATCTGGACAGGCTGCAAGACTGATCCAGCAATTGGCTCCTGGAGTTCAACCCAACCAAGTGCAAAGTCATGAAGATTGGGGAAGGGCAAAGAAGACCGCAGACGGAGTACAGTCTAGGGGGCCAGAGACTACAAACCTCAATCAAGGAAAAAGATCTTGGGGTGAGTATAACACCAGGCACATCTCCTGAGGCGCACATCAACCAAATAACTGCTGCAGCATATGGGCGCCTAGCAAACCTAAGAACAGCATTCCGACATCTTAATAAAGAATCGTTCAGGACCCTGTACACTGTGTACGTTAGGCCCATACTGGAGTATGCAGCACGAAGCACGTAAAGAAGCTAGAGAAAGTGCAAAGGTTTACAACAAGACTAGTCCCGGAGCTAAGGGGTATGTCCTACGAGGAGAGGTTAAGGGAAATCGACCTGACGACACTGGAGGACAGGAGAGATAGGGGGGACATGATAACGACATATAAAATACTGAGAGGAATTGACAAGGTTGACAGAGACAGAATGTTCCAGAGATGGGACACAGCAACAAGGGGACACAGTTGGAAGTTGAAGACTCAGATGAATCACAGGGATGTTAGGAAATATTTCTTCAGTCACAGAGTAGTCGGGAAGTGGAATAGCTTGGGAAGCGATGTAGTGGAGGCAGGTTACATACACAGCTTTAAGAAGAGGTATGATAAAGCTCATGGCGCAGGGTGAGTGACCCAGTAGCGGCCAGTGAAGAGGCGGGGCCAGGAGCTATGTCTCGACCCCTGCAACCACAATTAGGTGAGTACACACACACACACACACACACTACACACACACCCCACACACTCCACACACCCCCACACTCCACACACCCCACACACTCCACACACTCCCACACTCCACACACCCCACACACTCCACACACCCCACACACTCCACACACTCCCACACTCCACACACCCCACACACTCCACACACCCCACACACTCCACACCCCCACACACCCCACACACACCACACACCCCACACACCCCACACACCCCACACAACCCACATACCCCACACACCCAACACACCCCCACACCCCACACACCCCACACACCACACACACCCCACACACCCCCACACACCCCACTGTTGCGCCCCTTGAACTGGGCCTCAATGTATATAATGTATATTTCCATTTTCTATAATTTTATATTGCGAATATTCTCGATTATAGCTAAATTGTTAATATTTTGCTTTATATTATTATTAGACTATTATATAACTTAGCTATATATATTAGGTAGGATATTATATTTTGTTGTGCTCGAGAGTGTGTAGTAAATGCCTTGGTGTTGGCAAACGACTGTTACGCTGCCGGCGTCTAGTTGCGGGGGGGGGGGGGAGTCAGTCTCTGGACACACCTGAGCTGGGTGGTTGTTCCTCCTTTCATCTCTCTCTGGCCTGCTGCCCTTCGTCGAGTCAACTCCTCACTCTTGTTGTTCTCGACATTAGACTCTGTTGGGTAGAGTATGTATTTGTTGGTGAGGCGAATCTTACTTCTCAGAACTCTGTGTAACTCTGTTCACAGAGAATAGACTAGACAGTGATTTTTCGACGTTGTTCTGGGTTGTGTGTCACCTTGACACTCTTTGATAACTCAGGTCTCAAGCTATAGCTCTGGACCTACTTCGATAAGGCATCTGTGCACCGCCACAGTTTGGGATTGTTTATGCTGAACCTAGTTTCAGTAGAAAGGGAGTTTTATGACTGTTTTGGAGGATCTACTGATGGTCCCCAGTTAGGGTCGATTTTCTATCTCCTTGTTCCTGATGCTGTGTTGCTGTTGCCTGTTATAGTGCTGTTCTGCGAAGTGGTCATTTTACTAGACAATCAAGCTGTTCTGGTTGTCAATTTGTTAGTACAGCTAGCTTATGAGAAGTTGTTCTGTCGTACACTGGTTGAGTCGAGTCATAGTTACCGGGAGCACACTCATACACACATTTATTCTTTTTTGTATATATTATTGTTATTACTGACATTGTACCTGATGGTACCTCTGAGTCATTTATATATATGTGCCCTCAGCACAGACTTATTGTATATGAGAGCAGTGTAGGAGCTACCCTCCTAATTATCCTAACTGATATCTTAATTAGTATCTTCATATTTGATTTACTTTGCTACCCTAGATTTTCTCACTTTGTTAATAAATCTTTTAAATCATTTACTTTGGTTAGTACCCTAGCATTTTTACTCTTCATGGTGTTAATATAGGTGAGAGGATTGTGGTCAGAAAATACATTTATCTTAAAAAAGGAGAAGTACCCAAATATACATCAAAATGTTCTAACGACACCACGAGAGCTAGTGCCTCTTTTTCAATAGTGGCATAGTTTTTCTGATGTCGTTTGAGTTTATAGGAATAGTAGCAGATAGGATGCAATATGTCAGTAGATGTGGACTTTTGGAGCAGCGCAGCGCATACTGCATAACCACTCGCATCTATATGCAGACAGAAGGGTAGGTTGAAGTTAGGACTCTGCAAAACAGGAGCAGAGGAAAGCAAGCGCTTCAACCTTGTAAATGAGTCTGAACAATCTTGAGTCCAGATGAACTGGACTTTGCTACTAGTGAGCTCAGTGAGAGGAGCAGCGACTTGAGCAAAGTTAGGACAGAACCTGCGATAATAACCTGACATACCCAGGAATCTTTGCACACCCTTCCAATCCTGTGGCACTGGAAATGCAGCAATAGCACGAACTTTAGCATCAATAGGAGCAACTTCACCTTGGCCTATACAAAACCCAAGATAAGTAATCTTGGCTTGACCAAAACTACACTTAGCCAAGTTAACAGTGAAATTATAATGTGGCAGTTTCTCAAACAAAGCCCTGAGACGTGTCAAGTGTTGTTCCCATTCGTCACTGTACACCACTAAATCGTCAAGATAGGCTTCTACTCCGTCTAAGTCGTAGGTCAACTCGTTCATAATACGTTGAAATGACGAAGCAGCATTACACAAGCCGAATGGAGTGACGAGATAGTTGAACAATCCATCTTGAACGGTAAAAGCAGATATTTCTTGAGCACGTTCAGTAAGCGGGACTTGATAATATCCTCGTAAGAGATCTAAACGACTGACATACTGTGCTCCTGACACACGATCAATCAGGTCGTCTATGCGAGGTAAGGGATAACCATCAGGTTATCCTTTCTAGTGTTCACTGGAGATATCTATTATTAATAGATATCGTGTCATTTTGTAACACCCACACACCCCACAAACTCAACACACACTCCACACACACACCCACACACTCCACACACACCTCCCACATTCTCCACACACACTCCACACACCCTCACACACCCCACCCGGGCCGTCCTGATAATGCATCTACTCAACCAAAATCTATATAAATGATTTGCCAGAGGGAATAACGAGGATTTAGATAAATGGGGAACACAAGATAAATTAACTGAGATAAGGATCATAATGAGACGCTATAATTTAGTTATTGGCAATGATAGATTACAGGTTATAGATTGTGGTTTGTTATAGACGATAATACAGACTCTCTTAAAGTGTGTATTATAACAGTGTCATATTACATATTATAGATTATTATAGACATGAAATACAGATTATAGCTTATAGATTGTGCCATAAATTATAGTTTGTCTTCAATTATGAGTTGGTGAAAACTTCAGTTATCAATTATAGATCCTGACGAATTATGCATTGTGAAAAGAATTTCAAAATACTATACATTATAGATCATTTATAAATTATAGATTTATGATAAAGCCCAGATTGTTAGGTATAATTTACCTTTTTAAATTATAGCTTTGGAAATACGAGTGATACTATAAGAGATACTTTTTTTCCTCGAAAAATTATAGAAAGTTATAAAATACATATTATTATACGCATTGTTATGCAAATTTATTTACATATTATAATATAATAGTATACATATTGTTCAATAGATTAGTGATATCTATAATTACTTGTAATGGGTTATAGAGTCATTAAATAGATAGTGATATTTTTATTGGTTATTATAAATTACAGATCCATGAAAACGTATAATTATAATTTGAGAATTATTAAACATTTGTTATAACTATAAGATCATATTCATAATTAACTCACAGTTAAGAATAGATACTTGAGGTGACGTTCCGCTCTATCCTCAACTATTACGCGACGTTTCGGTCCGTCCTAGACGGACATTTCGGTCAGTCCTGAGGCATTATGTGACGTTCGATCCGTCCTGGTTCATTACTCGATGTTTCAATCTGCGCTGATTCATTACGCAACGTTTCAGTCCGTCCTGTATTGTTTTGTTCCACTTTTGGACAATTAATTCTTGAGCTACTTGATAATGGTCTGCGGCAGAACGAAACGTCTGCTAAAGTTTCTTTTCGGAATTGTTGCGCCCACGGTATTGTTTTTTATTATTATTCCAGACGAGAATACATAAATGTTGCAGAGAGAGAGAGACATTCAATATTGCAGAGCTGTAACACACACACACACACACACAGGATTTATACATAGCTTTAAGAAGAGGTATGATAAAGCTCATGGAGCAGGAAGAGTGACCTAGTAGCTGCCAGGGAAGAGGCGGGGCCAGGAGCTGTGACTCGACCCTGCAACCACAATTAGGTGAGTACAGACACACAGGCGGCATCAGCGCCACCTGTCTCCTGGTCACTACACATCACGCACCGGCCGTTTCCCTTCGTTATTATACTAATGACATAATAAAGTTTTCATTTGCATTAATAATTAGACTCAGTGACAGATTTAGGGGCATTTAACCCTTAATGGCTGGATCCCGTTGGTAGGGTCCCTGTTAACCAGGAGTCTTGAAGAGTCTTCCTCCCTCCCTCCCTAGGTAGGTCTTGCATCATGCAAGTCCTTTAGAAAGCTTTCAACGATCACTTGAAACCGTGTAGTTACGATCGTGAGTCTTTTGTAGTGTTCGGGAGTCTTTAAGGACCCTTCTTAATTGCAGTTCTGTCATGGGAGGGCCCATAACTGAGAGGGACCCATTAACTGAAACTCAGTAACCCGGAGGACCCATTAACTGAGATGACCCATTAATTCATTGTGTATATAATTCATCTGTTTGCTTTACGAGGATGTTTGGCTTTGAATTAAGCTTGACAATGGTAAAACTGTTACATATACCTTACTTATTATCAGTATATCTTTCTATATACTGCAGAGTTTACCTTACAGGTATTTCTGCAACACCACACAGCTTGCTAGTTTTTGCGTCATTACTTAGATATGGAGTTCTATTTTAAGTCAATTTCATTGTTCCATTTGACCAGATTCTTGGCTATTTCACTAATATGGTTTCTTTTCCAGCTGTGTGGACAGATATCCTCAGCAATTTCATTCGATCTAAGAGAAAAAAAATTGGTGACGGAACGTCCATGGTAGTCAACCTCTTCGGTGATCTGTTCTGGATGTTGTTCTTCAGGCGAGTCCTTCCCACCAGACACGCCTCCTGAAAGACGGTGTCGCCACAGCGTCTGACCAAGGTATTTCAACCAGAAATAATTCTCTTTGAAATAGATAAAGCCTTCCATTGAACTCAACTTGGCTGCAGGTAGGGGAAAGCCCCCTACTACTACTACTCTTCTATTGCTTCACTCCCCTTTCTGTCTATTGTGCCTCTACCACAACTCCCCCTATCTACTACTACCACTATTACTACTTCTACTATTACTTCCACTTCTACTTCCACTACTACTTTACCTCTACCACTACTTCTCCACTTCTTTCTTCCTCTCTTTATCCCATCCCTGTCCTCCTCTCCTGCATATCTGGCTCCCTCACCTTCGTGTGTTAGTGTGACTAATCAATGGCCCACGTCAGACCGAAACATCGTCATAAGATTCTTTCTTCTATGTGTGGGTTATTTGTGTATTTATTTATTTATTTATTTTTTTTGGGGGGAACCTTCTCTGGTGCTTCCGTAGTTCTCTTCAGTTAATATCTACAAAGGTAATTTATGAAAGCCTAAATAATTTTCTGTATTTTTTGAGCATTTGGAGGTAAGGGTAGACGGAAACGTCAACACGCCCTGAGTGAACATCCCCACCATGTACTAACTGCTCTCTAAACGCAATAATCAACCTGTACATGCGTTATACGCGGCACGGAAACGCGCCATCCTCAAAACACAAGAGGATGCAACAAGAATAGACAGACGCATCAACACCATAACATCCCACTGGATGAGCACTTGTCATGCACCCCAGGAACGGTAATCTCCCCAACAACCCATCACAAGCCAAACAACTGCCCATTACATCTCCGCCGAGCCACTCAAACATCTACCATAAATTTCGAACGTGGAAAAGAAATATCGCTTTAAGATAGAGCTCACTTTGCCTTTATTAGCTAATACCGCTAAAGCTAAGATCGCTCAAAATCTTTGTTGGGTCGTTCTAGACTGGCCCTTTGGCTGCTGCTTGTACCTTGAGTAATTTTGATAAGAGCTGAGTTAAGGTACTTGGTTCAGCCTCTTAGACTATTATTAGGGTATAACGTTACACTGTTTTGTTAAGCTCATATTCTCACCTCTTAAGCTGCCACAGCTGGGATTATACTTCATACCCAGAGGTAGTTCCTGTGTCATGACAGCAGTATGGTAGTTCCTGTGTCATGACAGCAGTATGGTAGTTCCTGTGTCATGACAGTAGTATGGTAGTTCCTGTGTCATGACAGCAGTATGGTAGTTACTGTGTCATGACATCAATATGACAGTTTCTGTGTCATGACAGCAGTATGGTAGTTCATGTGTCATGACAGCAGTATGGTAGTTCCTGTGTTATGACAGCAGTATGGTAGTTCCTGTGTCATGACAGCAGTATGGTAGTTCTTGTGTCATGACAGCAGTATGGTAGTTCCTGTGTCATGACATCAATATGGCAGTTTCTGTGTTATGACAGCAGTATGGTAGTTCCTGTGTCATGACTGCAGTATGGTAGTTCCTGTGTCATAACAGCAGTATGGTAGTTCCTGTGTCATGACAGCAGTATGGTAGTTCCTGTGTCATGACAGCAGTATGGTAGTTCCTGTGTCATGACATCAATATGGCAGTTTCTGTGTTATGACAGCAGTATGGTAGTTCCTGTGTCATGACAGCAGTATGGTAGTTCCTGTGTCATAACAGCAGTATGGTAGTTCCTGTGTCATGCCAGCAGTATGGTAGTTCATGTGTCATGACAGCAGTATGGTAGTTCCTGTGTCATGACAGCAGTGTGGTAGTTCCTGTATTATGAAAGCAGTATGGTAGTTCCTGTGTCATGACAGCAGTATGGTAGTTCCTGTGTCATGACAGCAGTATGGTAGTTCCTGTGTCATGACAGTAGTATGGTAGTTCCTGTGTTATGACAGCAGTATGGTAGTTCCTGTGTCATGACAGCAGTATGGTAGTTCCTGTGTCATGACAGTAGTATGGTAGTTCCTGTGTCATGACAGTAGTATGGTAGTTCCTGTGTCATGACAGCAGTATGGTAGTTCCTGTGTCATGACAGTAGTATGGTAGTTCCTGTGTCATGACAGCAGTATGGTAGTTCCTGTGTCATGACAGTAGTATGGTAGTTCATGTGTCATGACAGTAGTATGGTAGTTCCTGTGTCATGACAGCAGTATGGTAGTTCCTGTGTCATGACAGTAGTATGGTAGTTCCTGTGTCATAACAGCAGTATGGTAGTTTTTGTGTCATAACAGCAATATGATAATTTGTGTCATGACAGCAGTATGGTAGTTCCTGTGTCATAACAGCAGTATGATAGTTTCTGTGTCATAACAGCAGTATGGTAGTTTCTGTGTCATAACAGCAGTATGGTAGTTTCTGTGTCATAACAGTAGTATGGTAGTTTCTGTGTCATAACAGCAGTATGGTAGTTCCTGTGTCATGAAAGCAATATGGTAGTGCTTGTGTCATGATAGCAATATGGTAGTTCCTGTGTCATGACAGCAGTATGGTAGTTTCTGTGTCATAATAGCAGTATGGTAGTTCCTGTGTCATGAAAGCAATATGGTAGTTCCTGTGTCATGATAGCAATATGGTAGTTCCTGTGTCATGACAGCAATATGGTAGTTCCTGTGTCATAACAGCAGTATGGTAGTTCTTGTGTCATGACAGCAGTATGGTAGTTCCTGTGTCATGACAGCAGTATGGTAGCTTTGTGTCATAACAGCAGTATGGTAGTTTTTGTGTCATAACAGCAGTATGATAGTTTTTGTGTCATAACAGCAGTATGGTAGTTCCTGTGTCATAACAGCAGCATGGTAATTGCTGTCTCACAACAACAGTATGGTAGTTTCTCTCTCATAACTATGGTACGTATGGTAGTTTCTCTCATAAGACAGGAAGGATTTAAGAAGTAGAGAAATCAAGAGGAGATGAGGGAAAAAGGCGAAGATCAAATCAAGTCACGAATCCTGGTTCACTTTAGCGAATCCTGGTTCACTTTAGCGAACCCTGGTTCACTTTAGCGAATCCTGGTTCACTTTGGCGAATCCTGGTTCACTTTAGAATCCTGGTTCACTTTAGCGAATCCTGGTTCACTTTGGCGAATCCTGGTTCACTTTAGCGAATCCTGGTTCACTTTGGCGAATCCTGGTTCACTTTGGCAAACCCTGGTTCGCCATGGCTTGAGTCGTGGGTCTGGCGAATTCTGGCCTTTGAGATTAATTAAACCTTGTTTCCCGTAAGTCACCTGTACCAATAACACCAGCAGAAAAACTCTCTCTCTCTCTCTCTCTCTCTCTCTCTCTCTCTCTCTCTCTCTCTCTCTCTCTCTCTCTCTCTTCTATCTATCTATCTATCTATCTATCTATCTCTCTATCTATCTATCTATCTATCTATCACACACACACACAGTTATTGAACTAGCCAACATTTATATTACTCGCGTTGTGTGTTAAATTGCAACACACTAAGAGTCGAGCATCATGTGCATTACAGTGTTGCTTTCACCCTTACTGTCTCCTACCATGTCAGGTCTTAAACACTGTACATCCTCACCTCTCGTAGAGAGAGAGAGAGAGAGAGAGAGAGAGAGAGAGAGAGAGAGAGAGAGAGAGACACTACCCCAAGGGCTCACAACACCGAGCAGCAGAAACACAATGCTCGCTGCTCTGGGATCCACGCTCTTCCTAATGAGTGTGTTGCCAAGCTCTCTTTGGACAGTCCAGGTTCTCTCAACCTACTGGGACGAAGGCTGCTGGCTTGTTTGTCTTGTCTTCTGACTGTCTAAAGCTGGCACCACTATCACTGTGGTCACACATAGTCCCAAACCGCCTTCAGTCTTCCCATGGTATCTTCTCCATCTCTTGGAGGGCCAAATATGGTTAAAACACAAGGTTTACTGTTATACCTGTCTCTGTTATACCTGTCTCTGTTATACCTGTCTCTGTTATACCTGTCTCTGTTATACCTGTCTCTGTTTAATCGTTGTTGAGTCTGTGCCGGGTGGCGAGCCTCGACCAGCCTTCTCCTGGTAATATAGTTACCGGGACTGTCGATGCTCAGCGTAGATACGGATTGACTCGTTGAGGAGAGGGATGGGATTGAACTCTCCTTTAATTTCACCTGTTAAATTCAAGTTAATATTGTTACAATTGAAAAGAAAAATGTTACAAATCTACTATCGTACGCTTATGGGAAATTTATATGTGAACCTGGAGAACACTCACCATTATTCTGTCTAGGAACTTTAACTGCAAATGCTAATACTAAATCAACAAATGCTAAATGCTGAAATAAACAAATTAACGAATACTCAATATAGACCATCAACATTTATTGGCAGTGCCTCACATTGTGTATAAAATAGTATATAGTTAATAGTGTTAGAACAAGTATTAACAATAGAGTTAGAACACATATTAATAGTGTTCGAACACATATTTATAGTGTTAGAACTGTTAGAACACGTATTATTAGTGTTTAAACACGTATTAAAAGTTTTAGAACACGTATTAATAGTGGAAAATTAAACACATAAGCAGTATAATGTGATCCTTTGTTGACAATAAAGGATCCCATTATATTGCTTATGTGTTTATTTTTCCATTGTGTCGGTATTTTACATTCATTTCCAACGTATTAATAGTGTTTAAACACGTATTAAAAGTTTTAGAACCCGTATTAATAGCGTTTCAACACGTTTTTGAATATGACTTATGGTATACTGTACCAATTATAATCCGTTCGATAATGAGGATAAGTCATTATACATTATTTTCAGTAAAATGCTTAAACAGTAGAAGCAAATTATTTTACAGTGTGTTGAGGAAGTTTTTTTTAAATAAGTTACTCAGTCCCTGAGGATCCACAATGCATTAAAATCTGAGTTTTTACATTCGTGAAGAACTCGGTATTTTGTTTACTCTTTTCCATAGTTCATTTTTTTTTATTCCATAATCGAATGTTATGTGACGACCTGAGCTTCGATGTTGTCTGCGTGTTTACGTGTTTGTCCTGTAATGTTACATACGTGGGAAGTACCTCACGATACGTGGGAAGTACCTCACGATACGTGGGAAGTACCTCACGATACGTGGGAAGTACCTCACGATACGTGGGGAGTACCTCACGATACGTGGGAAGTACCTCACGATACGTGGGGAGTACCTCACGATACGTGGGAAGTACCTCACGATACGTGGGAAGTACCTCACGATACGTGGGGAGTACCTCACGATACGTGGGAAGTACCTCACGATACGTGGGGAGTACCTCACGATACGTGGGGAGTAGTTTACAATACGTGGGGAGTAGCTCACGATACGTGGGGAGTAGTTTACAATACGTGGGGAGTAGCTCACGATACGTGGGGAGTAGCTCACGATACGTGGGGAGTAGTTTACAATACGTGGGAAGTACCTCACGGTACGTGGGGAGTAGTTTACAATACGTGGGGAGTAGCTCACGATACGTGGGAAGTAGCTCACGATACGTGGGGAGTAGTTTACAATACGTGGGAAGTACCTCACGGTACGTGGGGAGTACCTCACGGTACGTGGGGAGTAGCTCACGATACGGGGGGAGTAGCTCACGATACGTGGGGAGTAGTTTACAATACGTGCTGAGTACCTCACGATACGTGGGGAGTACCTCACGATACGTGGGGAGTAGCTCACGATACGTGGGGAGTACCTCACGATACGTGGGGAGTACCTCACGATACGTGGGGAGTAGCTCACGATACGTGGGAGTAGCTCACGATACGTGGGGAGTAGCTCACGATACGTGGGGAGTAGCTCACGATACGTAGGGAGTACCTCACGATACGGGAAAGTAGCTCACGATACGTGGGGAGTAGCTCACGATACGGGGAAAGTAGCTCACGATACGTGGGGAGTAGCTCACGATACGTGGGGAGTAGCTGACGATACGTGGGGAGTAGTTGACGATACGTGGGGAGTAGCTGACGATACGTGGGGAGTAGCTGACGATACGTGGGGAGTAGCTTACGATACGTGGGGAGTACCTCACGATACGTGGGGAGTAGTTCACGATACGGGGGGAGTAGTTCACGATACGGGGGGAGTAGCTCACGATACGAGGGAGTAGCTCACGATACGGGGGGAGTAGCTCACGATACGTGGGGAGTACCTCACGATACGGGGGGAGTAGCTCACGATACGTGGGACGCACATCACGAAATTTTAAACACCTCTCAGATCATATTGGCACATCCTTCCGTACCGGGCTTTCTCCTGTCTAACGCCTCTTACTCTGTAATGAGAGCTCTCTCACTCTATAATGAGAGCTCTCTCACTCTGTAATGAGAGCTCTCTCACTCTGTAATGAGAGCTCTCTCACTCTGTAATGAGAGCTCTCTCACTCTGTAATGAGAGCTCTCTCACTCTGTAATGAGAGCTCTCTCACTCTGTAATGAGAGCTCTCTCACTCTGTAATGAGAGCTCTCTCACTCAACCATCCACCTCTGCCAACTTCACAGTTCTGATGTCAACACAACAGAGATTCGCTCCACATCTCTGAAATCCTGTATATACCTATATATCTCCCCCGGGACGTCAGTGCCTTTCCCTTTTGGGTTATTCTATTCATTGATTCATATATATATATATATATATATATATATATATATATATATATATATATATATATATATATATATATATATATATATATATATATATATATATATATCATAATTCAGTGAATAACGTTGTTAAAATCATTAGGAGAGTTCAGAGCTTAAGGCAAACACAGCCACACATCTGCCGCTGTATACGAAAGTGACATTTAACATGAGAGATATAATGTTTTTCCTATCTCAAGTCTCGCTTCGTTAGGATAATTGACCTGTAATTTTACGGTTGTTAATCTCTCTTGTTTGTGATAGTTTGTCGTTAACATGAAGGGAGATGTTTTACTCTTTGGTGATTGATATGATGACTGACACTACGATACAAGTGTTGTTTAAAGGTGATGACAGCAGGTGATACCAGGTAAACAGTTTCTGTCCCAAGTAGGGGGCCAAGAATACAGTCAGAGTGACGGACGGGACAAGATGAACAGTTCTTCCTTGTTGTGACTGTCAGAATCCGGTAAACAGTCTTTCACCTTCATCATTCTGACAAGTAGCACCAATCTCTCTCTCTCTCTCTCTATCTCTCTCTCTCTTTCCTCATAAATATAATAAAACAAAGTGCAGATCTCATTAGGGAGGCAGTTTTCTCCAAATCAGCGCTCCGGATACACGCTAAGTTCCACCAGTCAACTTCTTTGTGTGTGGCTGACGACGAGCGCTTACTCCGGCAATGCGCCCAAAGTGTGAGTCCAACTCCGCTCGTTTCCACGTTTCTACACCTTCGAAAGGAGCGGCATTTTCCGTATACTTGAGGATTCTCAATGACTCAACGTCGTGATTCGACGCTTGGGTCACTAAAATTAATCCCACTTCTGGATTCAAAGGCGGCACTTCCGACAATAGTGAAGACTCACGCTCCAAAAGAAGCCCTGTGTGGAGCTTTATCAAGCCACGAATTGAAGCTCTACACAGACAGAAACGTTGTCCCAGTGAAAAGCTTGTTTTCCTAACTGACTTTCTTCCACTGGTCTGTCCCCTCTGTGATCACCGTCATTTCCAATCTTAAGTTGCTCATTAAATTCTTCTGGCGTTAACAAAATATATAACGAGGGACAAGTACGCTAAGAGCAGCTTACCATATTTTTTATATAAATATTAAATGCAAAGTTTTATTTCCACTAATATAATAAACATGTTTACATTTCACTTACTGTTCAGATCTCAAGAAATTATATAGCCAAGATTGCTTGGTTTATTCTCTCTATAATGCTTATACAAAAATTATATTATATTGTGTGTTTCTCACTCATTAAAATAAAAATTAAGTTAAATGATGCACAGTAAACATGATGTACAGATTTTTCACACGCCAGGTACATATTTGAGCAACATACGTCATGTAAAACAAACCCAAGTCGTGTAACACAAGTCGTGTAACATAAGTCGTGTAACACAAGTCGTGTAACACAAGTCGTGTAACACAAGTCAAGTACATATTTTAACACATCAACACATCTGAACAACACACACCGTGAAAAAAAATCTGATAATATGGTTAAAAACACAATACAAACTTTCTTACTTGAAGTTGCAAATCTTCAGAGAGACAGCCAGGAATTTTTTTCTCCTCGTTCATTTTTCCCCACAAGGGAATCAGTGGTAATGATTCTCCATTATTGAGAAAGCCAGCGTTTAACACGGCTGGATGCCGATAAGATTTTTCTTCCTTCGAATATAACGACAAGATTTTTTTTTTTTTCCCCGATATATTTAAGATATTTTTTTCATTGTTATCTTTTACTCTGACTTGTGTTTGCGTTAAATTCACGTTGTTTTGTATACTCGCCTGTTTGTGGTTGCAGGGGCAGATTTTCACAGCTCCTGGCCCCGCCTCTTCGCTGGTCGCTACTAGGTTCACTCTCTTCCTGCTCCATGAGCTTTAATGTACCTCTTCTTGAAGCTATGTATGGATCCTGTCTCCACTACATCACTCTCCAGGTTGTTCCACTTCCTGACAAGTCTGTGACTGAAGAAATACTTCCTAACATCCCTGTGGCTCATTTGAGCTTTCAACTTCCAGTTGTGACCCCTTGCTTACTGTGTCCCATCTCTGAAACATTCTGTCCCTGTCCACCTTGTCAATTCCTTTCAGTATTTTATATGTTGTTATCATGTTCCCCTATTGTGTGTGTGTGTGTGTGTGTGTGTGTGTGTGTGTGTGTGTGTGTGTGTGTGTGTGTGTGTGTGTATGTGTGTGTGTGACGAGCAGGTCTTGTACATCAGACATACGTCTTCACAGAAAAGTATCTTAACAGACATGATTTTTCAGACATGCTTACCAACCATTGTCTTGAGAAAAACCTGCATTCACAGAAAAGTCTTCACCATCAAACTTTTTAAGACAAGTGACTTTACAGACAGATACCTTCACAGACTAGTCCCTCTGAAGATATATGAATACGCACACGAAATATACACAGAAAGATATATAACTCAGTGTTTATACACCGAGAGTTATATAACTCGTTGTATATGCACCAAGAGATGTATAACCCAGTATACCTGCACCGGCAGGTGAGGTTCTCTCCTTGCACTTACACCGAGAGATTTTCGTTCATCTCCCAGTGTGTATACACTGACAGTTTACTCTTGTGTTGACTTTAAGAATAAATATTTCCCTGGCTAGTGAATTACTGGCGAAGGCCAGTTGTTCTTGACCCCTCGTTCAGTAGACAGGCTTCAAACTTAACAGTGTCGGTCGAAGGAGATTAAAAAGTCGACTTCCAATGGACAAACCTCAAGAACCCTACACACACACACACACACACACACACACTCACACACACACACACACACACACACACATAAGGCACACACAGAAGGCCAACGTAGTCCCCATCTTTAAAAAAGGAGACAGAAAAGAGGCACTAAACTATAGACCGGTGTCACTTACATGTATAGTGTGCAAAGTCCTGGAGAAAATCATCAGGAAAAGAATGGTGGAGCACCTCGAGCTGAACAGGATAATAAACACCAGACAGCACGGATTCCGGGAAGGCAAATCCTGTGTAACAAACCTCCTAGAGTTCTATGATAAAGTAACAGAGGTAAGACAGGAGAGAGAAGGGTGGGTTGATTGCATTTTCCTGGACTGCAGGAAGGCCTTCGACACAGTTCCTCACATGAGATTAGTAAAGAAGTTGGAAGAACAAGCATGTATAACAGGAAGGGCACTGGAATGGATCAGGGAATACCTCACAGGGAGGCAACAACGGGTCATGGTGCGTGATGAGGTATCACAGTGGGCGCCTGTGACGAGCGGCGTACCGCAGGGGTCAATCCTAGGACCAGTGTTATTCTTGGTATATGTAAATGACATGACGGATGGGATAGACTCAGAAGTGTCTCTGTTCGCAGATGATGTGAAATTAATGAGGAGAATCACATCGGAAGAGGACCAAGCAGGACTTCAAACAGACCTGGACAAGCTTGACATCTGGTCTAGCAACTGGCTTCTCGAATTCAATCCCCACCAAATGCAAAGTCATGAAGATCGGAGAAGGACAAAGAAGACCGCTGACAGAGTACAGGCTAGGTGGACAAGGGCTACAAACCTCGGCAAAGGAGAAAGACCTTGGGGTGAGTATAACGCCAAGTACGTCTCCGGAGGCACACATCAACCAGATAACTGCGGCAGCATATGGGCGACTGGCAAACCTAAGATTAGCGTTCCGTTACCTAAACAAGGAATCGTTCAAGACACTGTACACCGTGTACGTCAGGCCCATACTAGAATATGCAGCACCAGTCTGGAACCCACACCTGGTCAAGCACGTAAAGAAACTAGAGAAAGTGCAAAGGTTTGCGACAAGGCTAGTTCCACAACTCAGGGGTCTGTCCTATGAAGAAAGGTTGAGGGAAATAGGACTAACAACACTGGAGGAAAGAAGGGTCAGAGGAGACATGATAATGACATACAAAATACTGCGGGGAATCGACAAGGTAGACAGGGACAGGATGTTCCAGAGAGGGAACACAGAAACAAGGGGACACAACTGGAAGCTGAAGACTCAGATGAGTCAAAGGGATGTTAGGAAGCATTTCTTCAGCCACAGAGTAGTCAGGAAGTGGAATAGTCTAGAGAAAGATATAGTGGAGGCAGGAACCATACATAGTTTTAAGACGAGGTATGATAGAGCTCATGGAGCAGGGAGAGCAGAGACCCAGTAGCGGACAGCGAAGAGGCGGGGCCAGGAGCTGAGACTCGACCCCTGCAACCACAATTAGGTGAGTACACATACACATATACACACACTCCAGCAGCGTTCTTCAGGATCATCTTTTATATAAAATGAGGGTAGTGCTCTTTCATTCTTGGGAAACTATTATATATATATATATATATATATATATATATATATATATATATATATATATATATATATATATATATATATATATATTAATAATATTTCAAGTCTTTGGTTGGAACATTTTCATGTACCTTCTTTTTTTGGGAGGGGAGGTTAAGGACATTCTATTTTTTACCGAAGTTAGATGGATGAGTTTAAAGTAGCAGTGAGACTATTGATGAAAAAGTTTCTAGTAAACTAACTAGCTGTAATTCACTGACATAGGTCTATTCTCACTCTCAGTATGTCTGCCTCCCTCTCTCTCTCTCTCTCTCTCTCTCTCTCTCTCTCTCTCTCTCTCTCTCTCTCTCTCTCTTCTCTCTCTCCAAATAACACAGACGACACTAGAGATTCCAAATTCCTGAAAGAACGAAGTTTTTTTCTCTGTGTCTGGGCATCGGGAATTAGATTGACAAAAAGTATTCTAACCCCAGTGTTGCCAGGGCCTCTGACCCCTCCTTCCCCCTCTCCCAGTCATTCACTGCTGGTCAAAAACTTCGAGGTTTCTGGGGGTATTTCTGGGTATTCTGTCCAGCATGCCATAAACCTTGGTTTATTGTCGAAAATTATCTTTTTTTTCTCTATATATTTCTAGTGATGTGTTATTCTTTTGTTTATCGTTTATTGTATGTGTGTGTGGTTGTGGTGGCTGGGGTTGTGGTTGTTGGGATTGTGGTTGTTGTGACTGTGGTATCTGGGATTGTGGTTGTGGTAGCTGGGATTGTGGTTGTTGTGACTCTGGTAGCTGGGGTTGTTGTTGTTGTGATTGTGGTAGATGGGATTGTGGTTGTTGTTGTGATTGTGGTTGTGGTAGCTGGGATTGTGGTTGTTGTGACTGTGGTAGCTAGGGTTTTGGTTGTTGTTGTGATTGTAGTTGTGGTAACTGGGGTTGTAGATGTGATTGTGGTAGCTGAGATTGTAGTTGTTGTGGTTGCTGGGGCTCTGGTGAGGTCAGAAACATCCTCTAACCCTCCCAGCATCACCAGTAACATTGAGATGAATTCTTCAGATTTTCTCTCTCTTCCTTCTGACGTCTCTTCAGACTTGCCTTCCCTAGGGGGAGTGCCTTGGTGCTAGTATACGGCTCTTGATCCAAGGAATTTGAGCTAACCCTCTCTCCTTCCTCGGATCAAACCTCATTACCTCTCATTCCCCAGGTGTTGTAAAACCCCTACCAATTTATAATAACAATAATAATAATAATAATAGTTACATTTACATGTAAATCAATCTGATACCTAGATTTACATCGGTCTTGCCCTCGCTGGAGTTACTTTCTAGATTAAGAAAAAATACTTCCCTGACATGGGGAGCTTTCTCCATTTCTTTACCTGTTAGATAGGGGAAACGTTGGTACTCTCTCTCTCTCTCTCTCTCTCTCTCTCTCTCTCTCTCTCTCTCTCAGCAAGTGTAAACACCAGAGATAGCTTTTAGAGTCTACCTGTCTCTCTAAATAGAGCTATCTCAAACAACTCCTCCACGCTACACACACACTCTTAACAACGCTAGCGTCACAAACAACGCCTCCACGCTACTGTGTTCAGTATTGTCTCCTTCCCGTTTTCACCTGTTAATTGTGTCGCCTGTTTCAACAATCATTCCCTGGAACAGATGCTCCCTGTTACAGAAACTAATCAGTCTTTATAACAGATGGCTCCCTGTTGCTAGAACTAATTCAGTACGTATAACAGGTGACTCAGTCTCATAGGTAGTAATCAGTCCCTTTAATAATCCCTCATATCGAATAATCAGTCCCTATGAGAAGGTTACATCTGGCCCCTGTCAGGGGTAGCAATCAGTCCCTACGATAGTCCCTCTTAGGAAATAATCAGTTCCTGTGAGTGGGACACATCTGGTCACTCACATTTAAAGAGTTCTTAGCGGTGTGCTGACGGAAGCCAAATGACAGAGTATTGTGGGGATTTCCTCGCTTCAAGTACGCCACTTTAGTGGGACACAGAGAACACTGGAAAAGCAGAGTTTCCGACGATGTTTTATGTATTGATAAGTCACTGATAAAGGATGTGTGTGTCTCAGGATGTGTTGAGATAGGTACACACACACACATTCTCAGAAAAGAATTAGGTATTGGCTGTTAAGGCGAGAGAAACAGAGAGATCAACGAGACACGCGCCTCGAGGACGATGACCTCTCCCCATCCCAGAACAATCCACAAACAAAATACAAGTTCAGGAAAACCACAAGTAAACCAGATGTAAGGTATAGTATGTAAATCAAGCGACCAGTGTGTGTGTGTGTGTACAATATTACTATCGAGGGGGAGAGGGTTAAGGAGGTTTTGTGTGCGAGAGTCTTGGACTTCCAGCAAGCGTGCGTGAGCGTGTTAGATAGGAGCGAATGGAGACAAGTGGTTTTTAGGACTTGACGTGCTGTTGGAGTGTAGGCAAGGTAACATTTATGAAGGGTTTCAGGGAAACCGGCAGGCTGGACTTGAGTCCAGGAGATGGGAAGTACAGTGCCGGCACTCTGAAGGTGGGGTGTTAATGTTGCAGTTTTGTAGCTGTAGTGTCAGCACGCCTCTGGCAAGACAATGATGGAGTGAATGATGATGAAAGTTTTTCTTTGTCGGGCCACCCTGCCTTGGTGGGAAACGGCCTATGTGTTAATAAAAAAAATATTACTCACAATATTTGTATGTGCAGAATTACCCCCAGGTAACGTTTTCGTCACACACTTGCGGCATCGTTGCTGGTAAGAGCTTAGCGTATGAAGCAACGATGGTCCAGCCTAGCAACTACAGTGTAAATATTGTGATAATTCTGCGATAATCAATGCGCACATCACCAATATAATTCATTATATACTATGAAGTAATACTAAGTTTAAACTAACTAAGCTAAGTTGGGTAAGCTTAAGCTAAATTATATTATGGTGAGTTATTTTTTTGCAAAATTTCTATTCCATGCTAAATGACAAAATTTATATATTAAAGAAAATATAATCGAATATATTTTTAGTTTGGTCAGTATCGGCATTATTATCATTGTCATAAGGATGCGATAAACCCTCTGGAGTAATAATTGGGGAAAGGAAGTAACCAGGTTCATCCCAGGTGAAGAGAAAGTAACTTCAGTTCTAAGAGGCTCAAGAGCCTCTGTCAGCATCAAGACTGTCGGTTTGATGGATTCGATGCTGTCAGCACTCGGGACCACGTTCTTCAGCGCCTGCGCTGTCTGCTGCCCGAGACACATTCAGTGCCTGCGCTATCTGCTGCCCAAGACACCTTCAGCGCCTACGCTATATGCTGCCCAAGACGCCTCCAGCGCCTACGCTGTCTACTGCCCAAGACACCTTCAGCGCCTGTGCTATCTGCTGCCCAAGACACCTTCAGCGTCTGCGCTATCTACTGCCCAAGACACCTTCAGCGCCTGCGCTATCTGCTGCCCAAGACACCTTCAACGCCTGCGCTATCTGCTGCCTAAGACCCTTCACGCCTGCGCTATCTGCTGCCTAAGACCTTCCTTCAGCCTGCGCTATCTGCTGAAGACACCTTCAACGCCTGCGCTATCTGCTGCCTAAGACACCTTCAGCGCCTGCGCTATCTGCTGTCCAAGACACCTTCAGCGCCTGCGCTATCTGCTGGCCAAGACACCTTCACGCCTGCCTATCTGCTGCCTAAGATCACCTTCAGCGCCTGCGCTATCTGCTGCCCAAACACCTTCAACGCCTGCGCTTCTGCTGCCTAAACACCTTCAACGCCTGCGCTATCTGCTGCCTAAGACACCTTCAACGCCTGCGCTATCTGCTGCTTAAGACACCTTCAGCGCCTGCGCTATCTGCTGCCTAAGACACCTTCAGCGCCTGCGCTATCTGCTGCCTAAGACACCTTCAACGCCTGCGCTATCTGCTGCCTAAGACACCTTCAACGCCTGCGCTATCTGCTGCCCAAGACACCTTCAACGCCTGCGCTATCTGCTGCCTAAGACACTTTCAGCGCCTGCGCTGTCTGCTGCGCACGGTTGAATGACACACTGCTAGGTAATGTCGATTGTTTAGAGAATCCATCAGCGGACCAACTGATCAGAATCCTTATAGTTCTGGCTGGCCGCCGCAGGAATGACCTTTTGAGGTCTTCAGCGAGGTCGTGACTCCCAGGTGACCTTTGTGCCTTCAGCTGAGGTCGCTGACCTCTGAAAGACGACCTCGCTGATCCCCCCCCCCCCCCCCCCCCCCCCCCCCCCCCCCCCCCCCCCCCCCCCCCCCCCCCCCCCCCCCCCCCCCCCCCCCCCCCCCCCCCCCCCCCCACCTTCAGCGCCTGCGCTATCTGCTGCCCAAGACACCTTCAGCGCCTGCTCTATCCGCTGCCCAAGACACCTTCAGCGCCTGCGCTATCTGCTGCCCAAGACACCTTCAGCGCCTGCGCTATCTGCTGCCTAAGACACCTTCAGCACCTGCGCTATCTGCTGCCTAAGACACCTTCAGCGCCTGCGCTGTCTGCTGCCCAAGACACCTTCAGCGCCTGCGCTATCTGCTGCCCAAGACACCTTCAGCGCCTGCGCTATCTGCTGCCTAAGACACCTTCAGCGCCTGCGCTATCTGCTGCCTAAGACACCTTCAGCGCCTGCGCTATCTGCTGCCTAAGACACCTTCAACGCCTGCGCTGTCTGCTGCCCACGGTTGAATGACACACTTCACTAGGTAATGTTACGGAATTTTGTTTAGAAGGAATTCCCATCAGCGGACACAACATGATCAGAATGCCTTTATAGTTCCTTGTGGTTCGTTGACCGCCGCAGGATGATGACCTTGTTGAGGTTTTCAGCGAGGTCGTTGACCTCCGCAGGGTGACCTTGTTGAGGCCTTCAGTGAGGTCGTTGACCTCTGCAGAATGACGACCTCGCTGATCTTCAGCGAGGTCATTGGTTTTCAGGGTACCGACACAGCTTGGATTAGCAGGATTACTGAAGAGCAAAACTTTGCTTTAAGAATTATTAGACAAGAAGTATAGTGACAGAAGTTCATTGTGTGAAGGACCTACTAAGTGTGGGCCAGTAGACCTGATGCAGTGCTCCTACATTCTTATGTACCTTATCTTGTACCTTCTCTTACACGGTGTTCACCACATAACACAGGCAACTTCCGCTTATGTTCAAACTGAACATCTTCACATTTCATATCATCTCTGTTATGCTTTTAGACCAGCATAACTAGACCATCATTACGACCTGAGTCGAGTTCATACATACTACGAGATACACATCGTTAGGTATATGAACCATTAGACTCCAGTGGTTCGAATACTAAACGAGTGATACAACAGAGGTTCTCCAACACTCTGATGATAAGAGTGTTAGAGAACCTCTGTTGTATTACTGTGGAGTGACTGACACTTGCTGTTTCAGTGTGCCAGAGGGAAGAAAGTTTCCCATACGAGGAGCTAAGTGATTGGCTTGATACCAGAGCCGGGCGGGAAGACAATATCTTGT
>WNWK01002549.1:0-142500 GCA_009830355.1 Cherax destructor | reverse complement strand
GTCTGCTGCATCACGTGGTTAGTTCCACTACTGTAGTGTCTGCTGTATCACGTGGTTAGTTCCCCTACTGTAGTGTCTGCTGTATCAATTGGTTAGTTCCACTACTGTAGTGTCTGCTGTATCACGTGGTTAGTTCCACTACTGTAGTGTCTGCTGTATCACGTGGTTAGTTCCACTACTGTAGTGTCTGCTGTATCACGTGGTTAGTTCCACTACTGTAGTGTCTGCTGTATCACGTGGTTAGTTCCCCTACTGTAGTGTCTACTGTATCAATTGGTTAGTTCCACTACTGTAGTGTCTGCTGTATCACGTGGTTAGTTCCACTACTGTAGTGTCTGCTGTATCACGTGGTTAGTTCCACTACTGTAGTGTCTGCTGTATCACGTGGTAAGTTCCACTACTGTTGTATCTGCTGTATCACCTGGTTAGTTCCACTTCTGTAGTGTCTGCTGTATCACGTGGTTAGTTCCACTACTGTAGTGTCTGCTGTATCAATTGGTTAGTTCCACTACTGTAGTGTCTGCTGTATCACGTGGTTAGTTCCACTACTGTAGTGTCTGCTGTATCACGTGGTTAGTTCCACTACTGTAGTGTCTGCTGTATCAATTGGTTAGTTCCACTACTGTAGTGTCTGCTGTATCACGTGGTTAGTTCCACTACTGTAGTGTCTGCTGTATCACGTGGTAAGTTCCACTACTGTTGTATCTGCTGAATCACATGGTTAGTTCCACTACTGTAGTGTCTGCTGTATCACCTGGTTAGTTCCACTACAGTAGTGTCTGCTGTATCACCTGGTTACACTACTGTACTGAATGTTGTATCATATAGTTGGTTCCACTATGCAACGCCTACTGTATCGCGCAACACAAGCAGTAAATCCCGTGGAACTGCACAAGTTGGCCGTGTTTACACGCAGTGTTCCTGCCACGCAACACCCGCAAACAAAAACAAAACGACAGAAAACTTGTAACACTTAATTTCAACCTTAAGCTTATATACAGCTGTGTACTGCAGCTGCTTGTTATTCATCAATGCCTATGTAATCTAAACTTTACAGTAGGAGGCTGCAAAGTAATGAAACCCTGAGTTTAAATCCCTTGCCAGGTAGAAGGGTTAGTTGATGCACCCTGAGCTACGTAGGCTTCGTGTGTGACTATGAAGCTAGCAGGTGATCTTTGAGTTATGAACCCAGCATAGTACCGAGACATGCATTTTTTCATCAGCGTATATATTGCTGGAAGTTTTACTTTAATCCATATTTTAGGGCGTTAAGTATAATATTCTTGCCTGGTGGTGACAAGTTTACGTGCAGCCTTAATGACCCTGGTGTAGTCCAAAGGTTTTAAGCCCAATTAACACACTAGTCACCCCAGCCGGTGAGCTCTTGAGCTGGGATATGAACCCAACAGGTGAGCTCTGAGATGATCTATGAAGTGAGCAAGTGAGTGGTCAGGCGAGCAACTAGTTCTGTGGGGGTCGTAAACAGTCAACAGTGCTCTCTGGGTGAGGTGTTATGGTGCACGACTGTGTGTATACACACTGGAGTATATATTCACTGAGATGTGTGTGTATCTGTATATATACCGAGAGTGAGAGGTGTATATTTAGAAGTATGTATCTCTCAAGTGTATATCCACTGAGATATACGCATATCTTATTGTATGTACTCGGTATTATTGAGTACCGGTGGAAAATGTTACTGTAAGTGCCGGTGAAAATCAACACCTGAACCTGCAGCAGGAGACAGTGACACGGGTTTAACATCAACACCTGCATCTTGGACACTACTAATACGTAAGTAAGATTTACCTCTTAAAATCCTAAGTAGGCGTTACTTAGGAGTTAACCTGATTACCTCTCATTCCCCAAGCTCATTACTGTAGCAGTTTAACATTAACATTTTGGGTATAAGAGAGGTATACGAGGAGAAACGCGAAGATTTATACCTGTCTACTCTGATAAGGAGGAGGATTAGGGAGATATGATTAGGACATACGCGATTTAGAAGCTCAGATATTCAGAGGCAAAGAAACAGATTGGATATATATATATATATATATATATATATATATATATAAGCAGCACCAAAAGAAAACAGTATCCAGAGTGGTATCTTCCCTTCACTAAGGATACGGCAGAAGGGAAAAGGTCAAACATCAAACCTCTATCTAGTATGGCAGTCTCACTCACTGTTCTCAATATCCCCAGCTTCCTGTCCACACACACACACACACACACACACACACACACACACACACACACACACACACACACACACACACACACACACACACACAGCCCCGGTGGCCTAGTGGTAAAGCTCTTGCTTCACGCACAGAGGGGCCGGGTTCTATTCCCGGCGGGGCGGAAACATTTCGAAGTGTTTCCTTACATACACACACACACACACAGATACATACAACAGGCCTAGTGTCTAATCGACATGTGCCTAGGACAAAATGGTAACTAACACACACACACACACACACACACACACACACACACACACACACACACACACACACACACACACACACACACACACGCGCGCGCGCGCGCACTCTCGAGAAAGGTCATATTGCCTTATCATCTAGGATGCCCCATCTCCATACACTCACACTCTTATTCATTCACTCGTGCATCCACAACCATGGAATCCAGCGCAAAAAGGTCTTCATGTCTATAAACATTGGGTCCTACAAGGGCAAAAATTTTATCCCCCAAATACAAAAAAGACTTAACCATCTATAACACTGACTCAGTTGAGAGAGACAAGAGTCGTCACTACACTGCTCCAGCCACCAGAGACAAGAGTCGTCACTACACTGCTCCAGCCACCAGAGACAAGAGTCGTCACTACACTGCTCCAGCCACCAGAGACAAGAGTCGTCACTACACTGCTCCAGCCACCAGAGACAAGAGTCGTCACTACACTGCTCCAGCCACCAGAGACAAGAGTCGTCACTACACTGCTCCAGCCACCAGAGACAAGAGTCGTCACTACACTGCTCCAGCCACCAGAGACAAGAGTCGTCACTACACTGCTCTAGCCACCAGAGACAAGAGTCGTCACTACACTGCTCCAGCCACCAGAGACAAGAGTCGTCACTACACTGCTCCAGCCACCAGAGACAAGAGTCGTCACTACACTGCTCCAGCCACCAGAGACAAGAGTCGTCACTACACTGCTCCAGCCACCAGAGACAAGAGTCGTCACTACACTGCTCCAGCCACCAGAGACAAGAGTCGTCACTACACTGCTCCAGCCACCAGAGACAAGAGTCGTCACTACACTGCTCCAGCCACCAGAGACAAGAGTCGTCACTACACTGCTCCAGCCACCAGAGACAAGAGTCGTCACTACACTGCTCCAGCCACCAGAGACAGGGGTCGTCACTACACTGCTCCAGCCACCAGAGACAAGAGTCGTCACTACACTGCTCCAGCCACCAGAGACAAGAGTCGTCACTACACTGCTCCAGCCACCAGAGACAAGAGTCGTCACTACACTGCTCCAGCCACCAGAGACAAGAGTCGTCACTACACTGCTCCAGCCACCAGAGACAGAGTCGTCCACTACACTGCTCCAGCCACCAGAGACAAGAGTCGTCACTACACTGCTCCAGCCACCAGAGACAAGAGTCGTCACTACACTGCTCCAGCCACCAGAGACAAGAGTCGTCACTACACTGCTCCAGCCACCAGAGACAAGAGTCGTCACTACACTGCTCCAGCCACCAGAGACAAGAGTCGTCACTACACTGCTCCAGCCACCAGAGTTAACACTTATAGATACCAGAGTTATTAAAATATTATTGCACAACACTCGTATGTCACCCGCCAAAGCTACGTTTAATTAGTTTTAGTATATTTTATTGCGCTGTTGTTATTGATAAATGGACGGAGGTGAATAATTGATTCGAAATATGATATATTTATGATGCCGGGGGTCGCATGCTGCGTCTGTCACTGGAGCTGAGAATCACCTCGCAGTGTATCGTATTAAGGCAAAATACGCAGTTAGTGGTCTCTACGCACACTTTTAAATTAGTAAGTAAGTAAGTTTATTCAGGTATACACAAATACAGTTACATAGATTATCATACATAGCAGCATATGTGTAGAGAACCCAGGATAACCCAAAAAAGTCAGACAGTGACTTATTTCCACACGCTCTTATAACTTTACACACACTCGTATAACTAAAATACACTCTCATTATCTTGTAAATCAATTAAACACAGTATGGGTCATATGTTATGAGACTAATTTTTCTAAAGAGCTATTAAATGGCCAAGTTTTTAAATAGATATACTTGATAAACTACGCAATATTAACATTGATATTATTATTATGATATTAATATTGATATTATTATTATTCATATTATTAAGGAAGGACGGAGAGATGTCGCAGTTTTATTACTGTAGTTTAGGTGAGCCTCTGGCAAGACAGTGATGGAGTGAATGATGATGAAAATGTTTCTTCTTTTTCGGGTCACCCTGCCTTGGTGGGAGACGGCCGATGTGTTAATAAAAAATATATACAAACATTATTAATATTATTGATATATTGATATTAATACTGATAATCATATTGATATTAATATTGATAATCATATTGATATTAATATTGATAATCATATTGATATTAATATTGATAATCATATTGATAATCATATTGATATTAATATTGATAATCATATTGATATTAATATTGATAATCATATTGATATATTGATATTATTGATATTAATATTGGTATTAATATTGATATTAGTGATATTAATATTGATATCGATATTGATATCAATACTGATATTAATATTGATATCACTAATATTGATATCGATATTGATATCAATACTGATATTAATATTGATATCACTAATATTAATATTAATCGATATTAAATATTAATCGATATTGATATCAATATTGATATTAATATTGATATTAACAAAAATATTGAGATTAATAATAGTGATATTCTTCTTGATATTCCTAATAATAATGATGCAGATATTAGTATTACTGTAATATCAGTATTAATATGGATGTAGTAATACTACTGCAATATTAATATTACTATCCCTGAGGGGGGACGCCATCCATTAATAACTTTACATTCATTGTTATTATGGGTAATCAGGTTCGAGCCGAGGAAGTGGAAGGTAGTTTTAATTCCACCAGCATCATGTCATCTCCCTCTGGAGTGTGTAGGGGGTCGATTCATAGCTCCTGGCCCGTGTGTGTGTGTGTGTTGTAGTTACTAGTTGTCAAAGGCATTTATCGATAGGCATTTGGCCTGGGTGGTTATTTTTTTGTTTTATGTAAATAATGTCAATAAAGTCTCAGAAGCTATTAAATAAAAATAATAGAGCATTGCTAAAAACTACCGAGATGTTTCGATCTCTGACACCATCGTCGCTCCGCCTTGATCATCACAAAGAAAAAAATTAGCTCTTTTGTTTTCGGATTTTGTCTGCAAATCTCTGTTTCAACGTGGAAGTGTGGCCCACAGGTGTGGCCCACAGGTGTGGCCCACAGGTGTGGCCCACAGGTGTGGCCCACAGGTGTGGCCCACAGGTGTGGCCCACAGGTGTGGCCCACAGGTGTGGCCCACAAGCACGAGGCTAGAAAGCAGTACATTTTAGGAAATAGAATTAACAATGGGGGGCCAGGAGATGTGACTTGACCCGGGAAATACAACTAGACTAATATAATGAAGGTGAGTACACCCACACTTACACTCGCAGGAGCTGTGATTCAACCCCTGGTTGCCACTTTGTTAGATTAGTGTATGTTGTCATATTCTGTGGTGACAGGAGAATTGTCATATTGATTCTCAGTATTTTTTTTGAGTCCATTCGGTTCAGTTTCGTTTCCTTGTACCCTTTCCAGTTTTTTTTTTCCTAATTTTACATATAATTTGGTTGAATTCAAACAACCAATTTGTCTAAGCCTTCCTGCAACCTGTCAAGGTCCTTGTGCAGCTCACTGTAGTTTTGTGCTTAAATTCTTCTCATAAGTTTGGCATCATCTGTGAACACTGACGATTAGCATTATAGATAAAAGAGTCAAACTCGGGTACGCCAGGAGTCACTGCTGGTACCATCTACCATGTTACCATAAGCTTCGTGTCCTTGGAGAGCATTCCTGACATACATATATACGTCGGGAAGGGCATAGGTACCAGGACTGACCCTTGTGGTACTCCACTAGTGATCTACCTCCATTCTGACTCGTCTATCAATATCGACATTTTCTGTTAGGTATTCTTTAATCCACTGTTTACTTGACCCAATATATTTGCTTTGAATGTGTGAATAAGTCGTTCTTGACTTATGGGACGCCCGAGTGTGTTGAGTGTGTTTGGGCGTGTGTGGACGCTTGTTTGCGTGAGTGTCGGGAACTATTAGTAAGACGAGCTGATAATTCCGTTGAGATGCTTAATCATGGTGTGTCGCCCGTGAGGAGAGTAAGACCAGCTGGTGCTGCTGCCATGCGTCAAGATACCAGCTGGTGCTGCTGCCATGTGTCAAGATACCAGCTGGTGCTGCTGCCATGCGTCAAGATACCAGCTGGTGCTGCTGCCATGCGTCAAGATACCAGCTTGTGCTGCTGCCATGTGTCAAGATACTAGCTGGTGCTGCTGCCATGTGTCAAGATACTAGCTGGTGCTGCTGCCATGTGTCAAGATACTAGCTGGTGCTGCTGCCATGTGTCAAGATACTAGCTGGTGCTGCTGGTGGCTGTGTATCATGGAACAAGACAAAAGAAAAAGCTGCTGGTGCATATCTTCCTTCTGCCCAACACTCCACACACCTCCCCACACACCTCCCCACACACCTCCCCACACACCTCTCACACCTCCACACCTCCCCACACACCTCCCCACACACCTCCCCACACACCTCCCCACACACCTCTCACACCTCCACACCTCCCCACACATCTCCCCACACATCTCCCCACACATCTCCCCACACATCTCCCCACACATCTCCCCACACACCTCCCCACACATCTCCCCACACACCTCCCCACACACCTCCCCACACACCACCCACACCTCCACACCACCCCCACACCTCCCCACACACCACCCACACCTCCACACCTACCCACACCTCCCCCATACCTCCCCACACCTCCCCCATACCTCCCCACACCTCACTCTCTCACAAGACATTAATCAAGAAACTCGTCTGGTAAACTTGGGTCTTTCGTCATGCTTATCACCTCATATGTACACGTACACAGCACCAAGTGTCATGGTGAGGCCCACACCACCTTATACCACCCAGTGTGTGTCTGCTTACCCCCAGTGTGTGTGTGCTTACCACCCAGTGTGTGTGTGCTTACCACCCAGTGTGTGTGTGTGTGTGTGCTTACCACCCAGTGTGTGTGTGTGTCTGCTTACCCCCCAGTGTGTGTCTGCTTACCCCCCAGTGTGTGTGTGCTTACCACCCAGTGTGTGTGTGTGCTTACCACCCAGTGTGTGTGTGTGTGCTTACCACCCAGTGTGTGTGTGTGTCTGCTTACCCCCCAGTGTGTGTGTGTGTGTCTGCTTACCCCCCAGTGTGTGTGTTGCTTACCCCCAGTGTGTGTGTCTGCTTACCCCCAGTGTGTGTGTGTGCTTACCACCCAGTGTGTGTGTGTGCTTACCACCCAGTGTGTGTGTGTGTGCTTACCACCCAGTGTGTGTGTGTGTCTGCTTACCCCCCAGTGTGTGTGTGTGTCTGCTTACCCCCAGTGTGTGTGTGTGTCTGCTTACCCCCCAGTGTGTGTGTGTCTGCTTACCCCCCAGTGTGTGTGTGTGTGCTTACTACCCAGTGTGTGTGCTTACCACCCAGTGTGTCTGCTTACCACCCAGTGTGTGTCTGCTTACCACCCAGTGTGTGTGTCTGCTTACCACCCAGTGTGTCTGCTTACCACCCAGTGTGTGTGTCTGCTTACCACCCAGTGTGTGTGTCTGCTTACCACCCAGTGTGTGTGTCTGCTTACCACCCTGTGTGTGTCTGATCACCACCCAGTGTGTGTGTGTGTGTGTGTCTGCTTACCACCCAGTGTGTGTGTGTGTCTGCTTACCACCCAGTGTGTGTGTGTGTCTGATTACCACCAATGTGTGTCTGCTTACCACCCAGTGTGTATGTCTGCTTACCACCCAGTGTGTATGTCTGCTTACCACCCAGTGTGTGTGTGTTTACCACACAGTGTGTATCTGCTTACCACACAGTGTGTGTCTACTTACCACCCAGTGTCTGCTTACCACCCAGTGTCTGCTTACCACCCAGAGTGTGTGTCTGCTTACCACCCAGAGTGTGTGTCTGCTTACCACCCAGAGTGTGTGTCTGCTTACCACCCAGAGTGTGTGTCTGCTTACCACCCAGTGTGTGTCTGCTTACCACCCAGTGTGTGTCTGGGATGGGTCTGTGTGTGCTCGCTCTTGTTGCTCTTCCCTGTTCTGGTTGGTCTCTGCTGATTCTGTCTGTCTCTCTCTTCCCAGCTCCTTTCGCTTTTGCCTCCACTCCCTCAGCTGCTGTCGTTCTGTTTGTGTTCTGTCCCGGTCTAGGAACACACTTCTGTATGCTGATGATTCCTTCAGCCATGGTTTGTCTTAAAGGATCCTGTTTTGCACTTTTTTCTGTCTTGAAGATCAGCTTGACTGGCCATTTTCTCCCCTTCACATACCCCCCTATTCTCTGAAAATTTACTATCTCGGACATGTCCTCTTCGCCTATATCTCTAATAACATTCTCAATCTCCTGTCTTTCCTCCTGCCGTCTTTCATTGTGTGTCCTTAATTCACTCTCCTGAAGCCTGTGAATAAACACTGACTTCTCCCTCTCCGCCTCCCATTGCCTTTCCCTCCATCTCTCCCCAATGTTTTCCTGTAGCTCTTGGCAGCCTGGTCGTGCCTCTCTTACCACCACCCCCACTCCCAGCTGCTCTCCCCCTTCATTCCTCGGCCCTTCTTGGACTGATAGGGCCTTAGCGTAGTTCATAGTCTCCTTCCTTCCCATTGGGTTCCTTGTTCGATGAGGGTGTGCCAGCTTCAGATGCTATGTCCCCTCTGGTCCATACCCCTGTAACTTGCTTCAGCCTATTTACCTCACATTCTGGGGCCCTTATCCTGGCTACTGCAGCTTCGACTTGTGACTCCCATTTCTTCTCCTTCAACCTCCCTTCAAATTTTGCACAAAGCTCTGCCTCCATCCTTTTTTTTCCATTTTTGCAGAGACCTCACCTAGTTTACTCTCCCACTCTTGTTCCATCCTTTTGCATTGCTCCTCCATCCATTCTTCCCTACCAGAGCCATTCGCCTCTGTTCCCCTGGGCCTTCAAGTTCCCATCTGAGACACCATCGTTAGCTGTAGTTGTGTGTGTGTTTGGGGAAGTGTAGGGTTTAAGGGGGAGAGGTTTAAGAGGGAGAGTGATGGAAGGGTGGAGAAAGGGGGGAAGGGGGCTATAGGTAAAAGGGGTGGAAGAGAAGGAGGAAAAGAAAAGAGGGGGAATAGAGGGGAGGGAGGGAGAGGGAGAGAAGGAGCAAAGAAAGAAGGGAGAGGGAGAGATAGAAAGAGATGGAGAGAGATTATGGCAGTGTGTGAGTGGGTGGGTTGTAAGGGGGAGAGGGAGGGGGCCAGGGAGAGTGATGGAGGGAGGGATGGGAGAAAGGAGAAAGAGTGGGAAGGGGCTAAAGGGAGAAGGGGTGAAGGGAGGAAGGAAAAGAGTGGGAAATGGAGGGACAGGGAGGGGAAAAGCAAGAGAGGAGAGGGGAGCAAATGGAGGGAGGGGGAGAGAGAGAGAGAGAGAGAGAGAGTTAGGGAGAGGGAAAGAGAAAGTGTGGGGAAGGTGTGGGTGGGTGGGGGAAGTTGTAAGGGCGAGGGGGAGGGATGAGCAAGGGAGAGTGATGGAGGGGTGGAGAATGGGAAGGGGGGTGGGAGGAAGGAAAATATAGAAGAGGGTAGAGGGAAGAGAGATGAGGTAGGAGAGGGTGTAAGGTGGGTGTGGGTGGGTGGGTGTGTGATTGGAGATGCCAGTGAAGGGAGAATGGGGGGGAGGGAAGGGGAGTGGAAGAGGGAGAGGGAAGAGAGATGAGATAGGAGAGGGTGTAGGGTGGGTGTGGGATTGGAGATGCCAGTGAGGGGAGAATGTGGGTGGAGGAGGAGTTGAAGGAGAGGGGTGGAGGAATCCTAACAGTCAACCATTGTGTTTGTAACCTGTGTCCCCAGACTCTCCTCTCTTCAGTTATTATGCTAATATAATATTACTAATACTTATGCTAATACTAATAATGATACTAATACAATAAAAATCTGAAGGTTATACTGCTACTTCACTAAGATGTGTGTGTGTGCGCGTGTGTGTGTGCATGTGCGTGTGTGTACTCACCTAGTTGTACTCACCTAGTTGTGGTTGCAGGGGTAGAGACATAGCTCCTGGCCCCGCCTCTTCACTGGCCGCTACTGGGTCACTCTCCCTGCGCCATGAGCTTTATCATACCTCTTCTTAAAGCTGTGTATGGAACCTGCCTCCACTACATCGCTTCCCAAGCTATTCCACTTCCCGACTACTCTGTGACTGAAGAAATACTTCCTAACATCCCTGTGATTCATCTGAGTCTTCAACTTCCAACTGTGTCCCCTTGTTGCTGTGTCCCATCTTTGGAACATTCTGTCTCTGTCAACCTTGTCAATTCCTCTCAGTATTTTATATGTCGTTATCATGTCCCCCCTATCTCTCCTGTCCTCCAGTGTCGTCAGGTCGATTTCCCTTAACCTCTCCTCGTAGGACATACCCCTTAGCTCCGGGACTAGTCTTGTTGCAAACCTTTGCACTTTCTCGAGCTTCTTTACGTGCTTAGATAAATGTGGGTTCCAAACTGGTGCTGCATACTCCAGTATGGGCCTAACGTACACAGTGTACAGGGTCCTGAACGATTCTTTATTAAGATGTCGGAATGCTGTTCTTAGGTTATCTAGGCGCCCGTATGCTGCAGCAGTTATTTGGTTGATGTGCGCCTCAGCCTGGTTTTATACTCACCCCAAGATCTTTTTCCTTGATTGAGGTTTGTAGTCTCTGGCCCCTAGACTGTACTCTGTCTGCGGTCTTCTTTGCCCTTCCCCAATCTTCATGACTTTGCACTTGGTTGGGTTGAACTCCAGGAGCCAATTGCTGGACCAGGCTTGCAGCCTGTCCAGATCCCTTTGTAGTTCTGCCTGGTCCTCTTCTGATTGAATTCTTCTCAACTTCACATCATCTGCAAACAGGGACACTTCCGAGTCTATTCCTTCCGTCATGTCGTTCACAAACACCAGAAACAGCACAGGTCCTAGGACTGACCCCTGTGGAACCCCACTCGTCACCGGCGCCCACTCTGACACCTCGCCACGGACCATGACTCTCTGCTGTCTTCCTGACAGGTATTCCCTGATCCATTGTAGTGCCTTCCCTGTTATCCCTGCCTGGTCCTCCAGCTTCTGCACTAATCTCTTGTGTGGGACTGTGTCAAACGCCTTCTTACAGTCCAAGAATATGCAATCTACCCACCCCTCTCTCTCTTGTCTTACTGCTGTCACCCTGTCATAGAACTCCAGTAGGTTTGTGACACAGGATTTCCCGTCCCTGAAACCGTGTTGGCCGTCGTTGATAAGCTCATTCCTTTCTAGGTGCTCCACCACTCTTCTCCTGATAATCTTCTCCATGACCTTGCATACTATACATGTCAGTGACACTGGTCTGTAGTTTAGTGCTACGTTTCTGTCTCCTTTTTTAAAAATTGGAACTACATTTGCTGTCTTCCATACCTCTGGTAGTTGCCCTGTTTCGATAGACGTGTTGAAGATTGTTGTTAGGGGTACACATAGCTCCTATGTGCGTGTGTGTGCGCGTGTGCGTGTGTCTGTGCGTGTGTGTGTTAGTTACCATTTTGTCCTAGGCACATGTCGATTAGACACTAGGCCTGTTGTATGTATGTGTGTGTGTGTGTGTAACGAAACACTTCGAAATGTTTCAGCCTCACCGGGAATTGAACCCGGGCCATCCGTGCATGAAGCAAGAGCGCTAGCCACCATGCCATCGGGTGCGTGTGTGTGTGCGTGTATGTGCATGTGTGTGTGCATGTGTGTACTCACCTAATTGTACTCACCTAATTGTGGTTGCAGGGGTCGAGACTCAGCTCCTGGCCCCGCCTCTGCGCAGTCCGCTACTGGCTCTCTGCTCTCCCTGCTCCATGAGCTTTATCATACCTCGTCTTAAAACTATGTATGGTTCCTGCCTCCACTATATCTTTCTCTAGACTATTCCACTTCCTGACTACTCTGTGGCTGAAGAAATGCTTCCTAACATCCCTTTGACTCATCTGAGTCTTCAGCTTCCAGTTGTGTCCCCTTGTTTCTGTGTTCCCTCTCTGGAACATCCTGTCACTGTCTACCTTGTCGATTCCCCGCAGTATTTTGTATGTCGTTATCATGTCTCCTCTGACCCTTCTTTCCTCCAGTGTTGTTAGTCCTATTTCCCTCAACCTTTCTTCATAGGACAGACCCCTGAGTTGTGGAACTAACCTTGTCGCAAACCTTTGCACTTTCTCTAGTTTCTTTACGTGCTTGACCAGGTGTGGGTTCCAGACTGGTGCTGCATATTCTAGTATGGACCTGACGTACACGGTGTACAGTGTCTTGAACGATTCCTTGTTAAGGTAACGGAACGCTAATCTTAGGTTTGCCAGTCGCCCATATGCTGCCGCAATTATCTGGTTGATGTGTGCCTCCGGAGACGTGCTTGGCGTTATACTCACCCCAAGGTCTTTCTCCTTTGCCGAGGTTTGTAGCCTTTGTCTGCCTAGCCTGTACTCTGTCAGCGGTCTTCTTTGCCCTTCTCTGATCTTCATGACTTTGCATTTGGTGAGATTGAATTCGAGAAGCCAGTTGCTAGACCAGATGTCAAGCTTGTCCAGGTCTGTTTGAAGTCCTGCTTGGTCCTCCTCCGATGTGATTCTCCTCATTAATTTCACATCATCTGCAAACAGAGACACTTCTGAGTCTATCCAATCCGTCATGTCATTTACATAGAATAACACTGGTCCTAGGACTGACCCCTGCGGTACGCCACTCATCACAGGCGCCCACTGTGATACCTCATCACGCACCATGACCCGTTGTTGCCTCCCTGTGAGGTATTCCCTGATCCATTCCAGTGCCCTTCCTGTTATACATGCTTGTTCTTCCAACTTCTTTACTAATCTCATGTGAGGAACTGTGTCGAAGGCCTTCCTGCAGTCCAGGAAAATGCAATCAACCCACCCTTCTCTCTCTTGCCTTACCTCTGTTACTTTATCATAGAACTCTAGGAGGGTTGTTACACAGGATTTGCCTTCCCGGAATCCGTGCTGTCTGGTGTTTATTATCCTGTTCAGCTTGAGGTGCTCCACCATTCTTTTCCTGATGATTTTCTCCAGGACTTTGCACACTATACATGTAAGTGACACCGGTCTATAGTTTAGTGCCTCTTTTCTGTCTCCTTTTTTAAAGATGAGGACTATGTTGGCCTTCTTCCATACCTCAGGTATCTGCCCATTTTCAAGGGATGTGTTGAATATTATGGTAAGTGGCACACTCAGTACCTCAGCTCCTTCCCAAAGAACCCACAGGGAGATATTGTCCAGACCCATTGCCTTTGAGGTATCAAGGTCACTGAGTAACTGCTTCACCTCCTCCTCAGTTCTGTGTATGCCCTCTTAGCACTTGATACATCACTTGTTGGTGACGCACCCCGTCCTGTCTACCTAGCTGCCTTCCTTCCTCCACTGTGAATACTTCCTTAAACCTCAAGTTGAGCTCCTCACATACCTCTTGATCGTTACTTGTGAGTTCCCCATCTTCTCTCCTCAGCCTTATCACCTGGTCTTTAACTGTTGTCTTCCTTCTGATGTGACTGTACATCAGTTTCGGGTCGGACTTAACTTTCGATGCTATGTCGTTTTCGTACTGTTTCTGGGCCTCCCTCCGTACCTGTGCATACTCATTTCTAGCTCTTCTACTAATCTCTTTGTTTACTTGGGTTCTTTGCCTTCTGTACCTTTTCCATTCTCTGACACTCTGAGTCTTTGCCTCCCTGCACCTTTGGGTAAACCAGGGGCTTTTTCTGGCCTTCCCGTTTAATCTTTTTCCTCTGGGTATAAACCGTTCCTCTGCCTCCTTGCACTTTGCCCCTACATATTCCATCATTTCATTTATTGTCTGTCCGTCCATTTCCCTTTCCCACTGAACCTCCTGCAGGAAATTCCTCATGCCTGTGTAGTTTCCTCTTTTAAAATCTGGTTTGTCTCTTTCGGTACCATTTTCCCTCTCCACCTGTAGCTCTACAATGTACTCAAAGCTCAGCACCATATGGTCACTGGCTCCCAGGGAGCTCTCGTGTGTTATGTCTTCAATATCTGAGCTGTTCAGGGTGAATACAAGGTCCAGTCTTGCTGGTTCATCTTCTCCTTTCACTCTGGTCATGTCCCTGACATGTTGGTGCATCAGGTTTTCCAGTATAGTGTCCATCATCTTGGCTCTCCAAGTTTCTGGACCCCCACATGGTTCTTGGTTCTCCCAGTCGATCTCCCTGTGGTTGAAATCGCCCATGACCAGTAGCTTCGCTCTGCTCATGTGCGCTTTTCTTGCCACCTCCGCCAGTGTCCACCATCGCTCTGTTGTTCTCATCATATTCCTCACCTGGCCTCCTGCAGTTCTGTGGTGGGTTATACATCACTGCAATGATTATCTTGTGCTCCCCAGACTGGATGGTACCTACTATGAAGTCCCTTTCTCTACACACCTCCATTCCTTCCATTTCCTCAAATCTCCAATGGTTCCTTACAAGCAGTGCGACCCCTCCTCCCCCCTGCTCCTTCTATCTTTCCTCAGGATCTGATATCCCTGTGGGAAGATTGCATCTGATACTGTCTCATTTAGTTTAGTTTCTGTGACAGCTATGATGTCTGGGGACACCTCACCTATTCTTTCATTCCACTCTTCATACTTATTCGTAATTCCATCCGCGTTTGTGTACCAAACCTTCAACCTTGTTTCCAATACTGTGTCCCTGGGGAGATCTTGGTGGGTTGGGGGGGTGTGGCAGGGTGCCCATAGGGGGTTGCAGCATGGGTGGGGGGATTGTATGGTTGGGGTATGGGTTGGTGGGGTGGAGTTTGTGGTGGGGGTGGGGGTAGCTGTGATGGTGGGTTTTGGGTTGCTGGGGTGTGTGTGTGTGTGTGTGTGTGTGTACTCACCTAGTTGTACTCACCTAGTTGTGGTTGCAAGGGTCGATACATAGCTCCTACCCCCGCCTCTTCACTGGCCGCTACTGGGTCACTCTCCCTGCGCAATGAGCTTTATCATACCTCTTCTTAAAGCTGTGTATGGAACCTGCCTCCACTACATAGCTTCCAGCTATTCCACTTCCTGACCACTCTGTGACTGAAGAAATACTTCCTAACACCCTCTTTGACTCATCTGAGTCTTCAATTTCCCTAATTGTGCCCCTTGTTTCTGTGTCCCATCTCTGGAACTTTCCCTGTCTCTGTCAACCTTGTACTATTCCTCCAGTATTTTTATGTTTTATCATGTCCTCCCTAACCCTCCTGCCCTCCAGTGTCGTCAGGTCGATTTCCCTTAACCTTCTCGTAGGACATACCTTAGCTCTGGAACTAGTCTTGTTGCAAACCTTTGCACTTTCTCTAGCTTCTTTACGTGCTTGGCTAAATGTGGGTTCCAAACTGGTGCTGCATACTCCAGTATGGGCCTAACGTACACAGTGTACAGGGTCCTGAACGATTCTTTATTAAGATGTCGGAATGCTGTTCTTAGGTTTGCTAGGCGCCCGTATGCTGCAGCAGTTATTTGGTTGATGTGCGCCTCAGGAGATGTGCCTGGTGTTATACTCACCCCAAGATCTTTTTCCTTGATTGAGGTTTGTAGTCTCTGTCCCCCTAGACTGTACTCCGTCTGCGGTCTTCTTTGTGTGTGTGTGTGTGTGTGTCTGCATCTGCTTACCACCCTGTGTGTGTCTGCTTACCACCCTGTGTGTGTCTGCTTACTACCCAGTGTGTGTCTGCTTACCACCCAGTGTGTGTCTGCTTACCACCCAGTGTGTGTGCTTACCACCCAGTGTGTGTCTGCTTACCACCCAGTGTGTGTGTGTCTGCTTACCACCCAGTGTGTGTGTCTGCTTACCACCCAGTGTGTGTGTGTCTGCTTACCACCCAGTGTGTGTGTCTGCTTACCACCCAGTGTGTGTGTCTGCTTACCACCCAGTGTGTGTGTATCTGCTTACCACCCAGTGTGTGTGTATCTGCTTACCACCCAGTGTGTGTGTGTGTCTGCTTACCACCCAGTGTGGTGTGTGTCTGCTTACCACCCAGTGTGTGTGTGTCTGCTTACCACCCAGTGTGTGTGTGTCTGCTTACCACCCAGTGTGTGTGTGTCTGCTTACCACCCAGTGTGTGTGTGTGCTTACCACCCAGTGTGTGTGTGTGTGCTTACCACCCAGTGTGTGTGTGTGTGCTTACCACCCAGTGTGTGTGGGGCTACCACCCAGTGTGTGTGTGTGCTTACCACCCAGTGTGTGTGTCTGCTTACCACCCAGTGCTACTACCCAGTGTGTGTGTGCTTACCACCCAGTGTGTGTGTGGTGGCACTTACCACCCAGTGTGTGTGTGTCTCCTTACCACCCTGTGTGTGTCTGGGCCAGGAGTTATGACTTGATCCCTGCAATCACATATAGGTGAATGAGTTTCATTTACTTCCTGCATCTCACGCTCAGCAGACGGAGGACTGAGCCTTCACCGCATCTTGCTCTGTGCGACCCACATAGGTTTGGCGCTTAACATTAATATTATAATTTTTTTTTTAGTTTTTAACTACCAAGTTTACATGCTTCCCATGCATTTTTACACTAATAATCTCACTCCAAAACCTTTTCTCAGCTTCCTATGCATTCTCATACTATTAATCTCATCCGAAAACCTTTTTGTCAATAAAATTTATTGACAAAATTTCATGTATTCTTTAGCTGGCACTCGTTTAACCTCCATGTACATGTACACTGCCCTCCATATATCATTTCTACATTGCAAAAACCTCTCAGCATATAACTTTTTCATCCTTACGACTCTTTTTTACCTCACTCCACCAATTGTTTCTCTTTCCACTCTCACCCACCCTCCTATACCCACAAACTTTTGCAGTATACTCTAGCACCTCCTCATTGTCTGCACTCTCTACCTTTCTCCCAATAATTGCTTATACCTTACCTTGTTTCCTACTTTAATTCACTCACTTTCACTTCACTCTTACTCATTAATAGTTCTTGTATACTTCCATCTATCTCTTACTACTAAATAATGAACTGACACGTCTGTTACTCCTCTAGGAACATCCACATTCAAGAGCTTTAGCAATCAACCTTTTATCTGCTATAAATTAGTATGATATTTCAGAATAAAAAAAAATAGAAAATATGGTGTAATATCCTCATCAATCCCCTCTATTGAAACTTTGGATTAAGTGGTAAACCAACTTTCACCTCACACACCTAGTGCGAGATCACTACTTGTTACACTGGGTACCAAACTTGCACACGAGAATCACTCCCTACGAAAGCAAAAGACTCGGCAGACGATGTAACATCCCCCCAATGAAAAGCAGGGGTGCCACTAGCACGTTGAGGGACAACACAATAAGTGTCAGGGGCCCAAGATTGTTCAACTATCTCCCAGCATACATCAGGGGGATTACCAACAAACCCCTGGCTGTCTACAAGCAGGCACTGGACAGGCACCTAAAGTCGGTACCTGACCAGCCAGGCTGTGGTTCGTATGTTGGACTGCATGCGGCCAGCAGTAACAGCCTGGTTGATCAGGCTCTGGTCCAACATGAGGCCTGGTCACAGACCGGACCGCAGGGGCGTTGACCCCTGGAATTCTCTCCAGGTAAACAGTGGAACCCCGAGTTTCGGCCGTAATCCGTTCCAGGAGCTAGGCCTAAAGTCGAAGCAATATTTCCCATAAGAAATAATGGAAATACAATTAATAAGTTCTAGACATCCAAAAATATTCACAAAAAATAATTTTTTTAAAGAATAACTATAGTTTTGCATTCACACAGCACAGATAGATAGATATATATAAAGTAATAAATTTATAATTAAACATTTAATTAAACATTTAAAATAACATTTACTTACCTTTATTGAAGAGACTTGATGGCATCTAGAAGATAGGGAGGATGAGAGGGGGAGGGAGCACTCATTGTTTGGAAGGGAAATCCCCCTCCTTACGGACTTCAGGTATCAAAGCCCTCTCTGGGGTTACTTCCCTTCTTTGTCTTTTAATGCCACTAGGACCAGCTTGAGAGTCACTAGACCCCTGTCGCACAAAATAACTGTCAAGGGTGCTCTGTTTCTGGCGCCTCTTTAAGATGTCCCAAAAATGGGACATTGTTTTGTCACTGAACATGTTGCAGAGATGGCTTGTTTCAGCTTGCTCAGGATGGTATTTCTCCACGAAGTTTTGCAGCTTATTCCACATTCCACACATGTCCTTAAGCACTGAAGAAGGCACCTCCTTCACTCCCTCTTCTTCCTCCTCCTGTGAAGCAAGTTCCTCAACTGTGGTCTGATGCTGTTGCAGATGAAGCTCTTGCAGCTCGTCAGTGGTTAGCTCTTCATTGTGGTCCTGCACCAACTCTTCCACATCCTTGCCACTCACCTCCAACCCCAGGGACTTGCCCAATGCCACAATACCTTCCACAACAGGCACAGGGTCGTTAGGGTCAGGGTCAGCCTCAAACCCTTCAAAATCCCTCTGGACGACACAATCTGGCCACAATTGTCTCCAAGCAGAGTTCAAAGTCCTGGAAGTCACTCCCAAGCCTTACATATAAGGCCTATGGAGTTGTAGATATTGAAGTGATTCCTCCAGAACTCTCTTAGGGCCAACTCAGTGTCCGAGGTCACTTCAAAGCACTTTTCAAACACTGCTTTGGTGTACAGTTTTTTGAAGTTACAAATGACCTGCTGGTCCATGGGCTGAATGAGAGGAGTGGTGTTAGGAGGCAAGAACTTCACTGTGATGAACTTGAAGTCCCTAGACAAATAGTCTCCCAAGTTGTGAGGATGAGCAGGAGCATTGTCCAGTACCAGGAGGCACTTGAGTGCCAATTTATTTTCCTGGAGGTATTTTTTCACACTGGGGCCAAACACTTGATGGACCCACTCTATGAAAATTTGCTTTGTGTCCCATGCCTTATTATTAGCTTTCCAGAACATACACAATCTATCCTTGACGACATTGTTTTTCTTGAACACTCTGGGATTTTCTGAGTGATACACGAGTAAAGGCTTCACTTTAAAATCCCCACTAGCATAGGCATAGGCTTGTGTCCTGGCAGTGCCTTTTCCTCCTGAGTAATGTAGGTCCTGTTTGGCATTTTCTTCCAAAACAGGCCTGTTTCGTCACAATTAAACACTTGTTAGGGTTTGAATTTTTCAGTGTTTACTAACCCCTTAATTAAATTCAGTTATGAATTTTTCAGCTGCACGTTTGTCTGAACTGGCTGCCTCACCATGCCTTATGACACTGTGTATGCCACTACGCTTCTTAAATCTGTCAAACCAGCCTCTGCTGGCCTTAAAATCACTAACACTAACATCAGCACTGGTTCCAGGTATTTTCTTAACAAGATCTGTGTGCAACTGCCTTGCCTTTTCACATATGATGACCTCGGAAATACTATCACCTGCTAACTCTTTATTGTTTATCCACACCATCAACAACTTCTCAACCTTTTCCACTGTTTTTGATCTATTTTTGGCAAACATGTCAACACCTTTCGCAACATCAGCTTCCTTCAGTTCTTTTCTCTTTGCCAGGATAGAAGTGATAGTAGATTTGTTTTTTTCTGTACATCCTGGCAAGCTTCCCCACACATACGCCACTGATATTTTTCAACTATTTCTTTCTTCAGTTCTATGGTGTTCCTCACTTTCTTTACCACAGCAGTGCCACTAGGAAGCTTCTTTGGACCCATGGTGACTTATTTCACAAGTCACAATCAATAAATAATCACTAAACACAATGAATTTATTGTGAAATGTTTGGATGAGCACGCAAGGTAATGTTCATTCAAGGGTAAACAATGCTAGACTGGCTCACGGCGCCTGTGTGGTGAGGCGCTCAAGTGGATAGGTCTGGTACGCTGGCCGAAACTCTGGGCAATGGCCGAAAGTCGGGGTTTCACTGTACATACTAGATTTTTCTGGTATACGTTTGCTGCTCAAGTTGACATTGTGCTTTTGCTGCTCGAGTTGCCTGTCATGCATTTGCTGCTCGAGTCACCTGCTGTGCATTTGCTGCTAGAGTCACCTCATGTACACAGATCATTCAAGACATCTGGTTCACTTGTGATTTACAGTGTACGTTGTGTTTCACAAGGGGCACTCTATGCATCACTTTCTCATGCTATACTCTCAGTATACTGCACTTCAGTGCGTTGAAAAGCTGCTACCACAGAGCGCAGAGCCATTTGAGGATAAGATAACAGTGGCTCCCAGTAGCTCTAGAGCCATGGGAAGATCCGATTATACCATCCGTAGAATCCTGGCCTGTCTAGAGGAAGGACATCATCTAACGTTGGATATCTCTGCTGTTCAAATTCATTCCCTGCATTCTTTTTCAACTAATCTCTTGCAGTTGGTGGCTCTTCCGAGGTGTCCAAATCTGCTGGGATTAGCTCTGCTTGATACTTGTCCCAATCCTTTGCATTTGCAGGCCAGAAGAAAAGCTGGAATGTGGATATGAGCTCCACCTACCATGCACGTTGGCCAGCTTCCATATCAACGCACATTTTCAGCTCTTCTCGCTGTGTTTCCTTCATGCTGAAGTAAGGCTGCAAGATCCATAGGTTGTTAACAATGTAAATGAAAACATCAGCTACCTTAGATCTGTTGATATTGACAGGTGTCCAGTGCATTGCCTTAAGAAAGAAAAATACACTCAATTTCATAAGGTTTTCAATTTCTTACACTGATAGCACCTTCTTCATTCGAGATGGGACTGGATGCCATTGACTCTCGGATGATACCCGCAGTTCATTTTCCATTTACTCACTGATCATGAAGATCAGTGCAACAACTAGCAGCCGTTCCTGCCGTCCCATGTAGAGGAGTGCCCGGATGCACAGCTTCTAAACGAGCTCAGGCGATGGGTTCCTAGTTCGATGCAGTTCAGTGTAAACCTCCAACCAGTCAATCTCATTCCTGATGACTGGGTAAGGCAGGTCCCTCAGCCACTCCCAAAGTGTGACGATTAGCACCCCTGGCTCAAGATCCTCAATATTAACGTGAATGCTACGTTTTAGGTTCACCAATGTAAAGAATCGCTACCAACTTTGGTAATTTTCATCAAGTAGCATTTTGCGTGCCTCCTACACAGGCCTTAGACCCTGAGCTCCTATAGTAACCATGATTCTCTATAGACTTGGGTGCAGCTCCAGAGGACTGAATACCTTATCAATTCTTGACCTAAACTACATTTTTCAACTATTATCAATGTCAAGAATATTTAAAGTATTGGCTTCATATGCTTAACTAACTTAAAAGTCTGAGTTTGAAAATATATATATAGTAAGGAAGGAATAGTAGTGACAGGTATATAGCTTGGAAATATAGCAATTTTGGATTCAGTGAGGATGGACCATGGTCACATGGTAGTGTCAAATATTAGTGGCAGTGCATGTGCATTTATGATAGTGATGGTGGTAGTAGTGCCAAAGTGAAAGCATTGATAATGCTGGTGTTAGTAATTGTTGTAATAAGAGCTATAATAGTGCCATAAAAATTGTGGTATTGTAGTGAAAACGGACGTAGTGTTGGTGTGGGTGATGTGGTAGTGATGTTAGTACAGCCTCTCCTTCCGTTACTGAGACCACGTCGTTAAACAAATTTGTCGCTAAGTGAGGAGCATACTATAATGGTAGTGAGTTTGTGTCAACCATCTTTGATATTGTTTTAATGTCACCCATGCACCATTTATAACATTTCTGGTATATTTTTAAATGTTTATACAGTAGTGTACTGTATATTGAAATAAACAGAATAGAGAAAATCAGCTATACTATACATTATTTAGGTATGAAAACTGGTCAGAGAGCCCATCGTAAGTCCGAGGCATCACTAAGTGAGGAGAGGCTGTACTGGGGTAGTTGCAGTAGTGATGTTAGTACTGGGGTAGTTGCAGTAGTGATGATAGTACTGGGGTAGTTGCAGTAGTGATGATGTTAGTACTGGGGTAGTTGCAGTAGTGATGTTAGTACTGGGGTAGTTGCAGTAGTGATGTTAGTACTGGGGTAGTTGCAATAGTGATGTTAGTACTGGGGTAGTTGAATAGTGATGTTAGTACTGGGGTAGCTGCAATAGTGATGTTAGTACTGGGGTAGTTGCAGTAGTGATGATAGTACTGGTGTAGTTGCAGTAGTGATGATAGTACTGAGGTAGTTCCAATAGTGATGTTAGTACTGGGGTAGTTGCAGAGTGATGATAGTACTGGGGTAGTTGCAGTAGTGATGATAGTACTGGAGTAGTTGCAGTAGTGATGTTAGTACTGGGGGTAGTTGCAGTAGTGATGATAGTACTGGGGTAGTTGCAGTAGTGATGTTAGTACTGGGGGTAGTTGCAGTAGTGATGATAGGACTGGGGGTAGTTGCAGTAGTGATGATAGGACTGGGGGTAGTTGCAGTAGTGATGTTAGTACTGGGGGTAGTTGCAGTAGTGATGATAGTACTGGGGTAGTTGCAGTAGTGATGATAGTACTGGGGTAGTTGCAGTAGTGATGATAGTACTGGGGTAGTTGCAGTAGTGATGTTAGTACTGGGTATTGCAGTAGTGATGATAGTACTGGGGTAGTTGCGAGTGATGATAGTACTGGGGTAGTTGCAGTAGTGATGATAGTACTGGGGTAGTTGCAGTAGTGATGATAGTACTGGGGTAGTTGCAGTAGTGATGATAGTACTGGGGTAGTTGCAGTATGATGATAGACTGGAGTGCAGTAGTGATGTAGTACTGGGGTAGTTGCAGTAGTGATGATAGTACTGGGGTAGTTGCAGTAGTGATGATAGTACTGGGGTAGTTGCAGTAGTGATGATAGTACTGGGGTAGTTGCAGTAGTGATGATAGGACTGGGGTAGTTGCAGTAGTGAGTAGACTGGGGTAGTGCAGTAGTGATGATAGGACTGGGGTAGTTGCAGTAGTGATGATAGTACTGGGGTAGTTGCAGTAGTGATGATAGTACTGGGGTAGTTGCAGTAGTGATGATAGGACTGGGGTAGTTGCAGTAGTGATGATAGTACTGGGGTAGTTGCAGTAGTGATGATAGTACTGGGGTAGTTGCAGTAGTGATGATAGTACTGGGGTAGTTGCAGTAGTGATGATAGTACTGGGGTAGTTGCAGTAGTGATGATAGTACTGGGGTAGTTGCAGTAGTGATGATAGTACTGGGGTAGTTGCAGTAGTGATGATAGTACTGGGGTAGTTGCAGTAGTGATGATAGTACTGGGGTAGTTGCAGTAGTGATGATAGGACTGGGGGTAGTTGCAGTAGTGAAGATAGGACTGGGGGTAGTTGCAGTAGTGATGATAGTACTGGGGTAGTTGCAGTAGTGATGAAAGTACTGGGGTAGTTGCGAAGTAGTACTGATCAGTATAATAGGACTGGGGGTAGTGCAGGTATGCAGAGTAATGATAGTACTGGGGTAGTTGCAGTAGTGATGATAAGTAGTTGCATGGATGATAGACTGGGAGGATTGATGACCTGTACTCGTATAACTGATAGCAGGATTCATATAGAAGTCTTATTATTGATGTGGAACTGGTACTTTATATAGTACTGGGGTAGTGCAGTAGTGATGATAGTATGGGGTGTGCAGATGAAACATGGTTCAGAATAGACCAGTGGTCTAGTTTAGAAGGATGGTATGAGGTAGACAGTCTCTCGCTGGAGTCAATGGTCAGTCCATCAATCTACAAGATTGATGGACTGAACACATAGACTCCAGGCCGAGGGACTGATTACCTCAAACTCCTCCTCTCCTTACACCTTTCTTCTTTGTATTGAACTGATGAAGCCACTGTGTGGCGAAACGTTTCCTTAATAAAGATTCTTATATGTTGCATAAGTGTCTCAATCTCCAACTCGTCGGTTTTCAAAACCATTTATCACATAGTACTGGGGTAGATGCAGTAGTGATGATAGTACTGGGGTAGTTGCAGTAGTGATGATAGTACTGGGGTGGTTGCAGTTGATAGTACCAGGGTACTTGTGTTAGCAAGGATGGTATGATGGTATGATGCAAGGATGCTTGCTGGATACAGCAAGCATCCTTGCATCATACTTTTCACAACAAAGTTATAAACCCATTTTCATTATACATTATTCTCATTGCTACCAACACTCCATTTGTTAGTCTCCAGATTTAGTGCATTACAAGTACGTAACCCAGAGCTTTCACTTCCCACAACCCGTCATCCTTTGAATTCAATCACTGGCTGCATCTCCAGCAGACTGAGATAGTCTTGATGGGTTGTACATCATTCTGGTGTTCAGGTCATTAAACTTGACAATGACATGTTCTACAGACCAGGACCTACCAATCTTATGAACAGGGGACTGTCCTTTATTTAATTTTAAGTGCTCTACTCAACCAAGGCCTTTGAGACTGCTGACAATATCATTGATCAAGTTAGTAGCCAACAGGCTTACTTTCATCAGACCACGGTTACTGGTATATTTCTGACCATCCTTCTTTCACTGCTGTAAACTATGGAAAATTGTTATCATATCACACGAAATTCCTACAAGGACGTCTCATAGAGAGGTGCCCAGCATTTTTCTGTGAGGACTCAGATTATGCTGACAGTCAAACATTTTATGTGTAATTGTTCTGTTTACCATAAAACACCTTGATTTTAGTTTCAACTTCTCCTTCAACAATTTGTTACTCTTCTCTGTGTCCCACATTTAATGCAGACATCCTCTGTGACTATTAAACTGAATTGAGACAGATTTATTACAGCAACTATAGGTTTCTTCTTTTGCACTCCTGCTGACTCCCATCACTTTATAAAAAAGTCTAAATAGTCTACCATAAGACCCTAAAAGATGTGCAGTGCTTAAATTCTTAAAGCAATCTCTAATAATACTGTTCAATTAGGACTCCATACATACATTTTCACAGTACAGTATAGGTCTGCTTAAACTGTGTCCCTTAGTTTGACAATCTGTTTATCAATCCAAACTACATTACTGGTGAGGTTAGAACCCATGGCAAGAGAGTTGTAAAACTCTGGGCCAGTGCATAAACCCATACCGTGCTTAGTTTGCAATCATGTTATTACGATTTCATGAGTCACATTCGTCAATGCTTCACTATTCATATATTACAAGTATCATTCCTTCAGTGCTGTACTGAACTTAATGTGGAATTTAGAATTTTAAGTTTTGTATAAAACCCCAAATCTGATTGATTAGCATGTTTATGTTTAATGGTTACTAATTAGGGATGCATTTTATCTTGATACTATCTACTATCTTGATAATATCTAAAATAGAGATAAGAACAAGTGTTTGTATGTGTACTAAGAAATGTACATTGTTCAATGTGTTATTTCCTATATCCAAGCACAGAGCTGTGTTTTATGCTAAAAAATTAAACCCTGTCTAACATATTCACCGTTAAATTTCACCCATTGCAACTTGCTCTATTTCATGAAAAAGATTGTATCCCCTCATAGCTTATAAATTTTTAAACCTGCATAAGTTACAGTAACATTACTAAAAAGAAGGAAATTGTGTTTGTTTTGCTTTTTGGGTCACCCTGTATTGGTAGGAAACCTTATTTTTAATAACACACATTTAAATTATTCTCCATGTGGAAGTGGAACAGAATTCTTCCTCCGTAAGCCATGCGTGTCGTAAGAGGCGACTAAAATGCCGGGAGCAAGGTGCTAGTAACCCCTTCTCCTGAATATATTACTAAATGTAAAAGGAGAAACTTTCGTTTTTTCCTTTTGGGCCACCCTGCCTCGGTGGGAAACGGCCGACGTGTTGAAAGAAAGAAAGATTTAAATTATTGGTTCTTTGGAGTGACATTTAAGCTGTCGTATCTGAGCCCCTCTGCAAAGACAGTACTCGCCTATTTATGGTTGCAGGGGGTCGAGACATAGCTCCTGGCCCTGCCTCTTCACTGATCGCTACTAGGTCCTCTCTCTCCCTGCTCCACGAGCTTTATCATGCCTCGTCTTAAAACTATGTATGGTCCCTGCCTCCACTACATCACTTGCCAGACTATTCCACTTCCTGACAACTCTATGACTGAAGAAATACTTCCTAACATCTCTTTGACTCATCTGAGTCTTCAACTTCTAATTGTGACCCCTTGTTTCTGTGTCCCATCTCTGGAACATCCCTGTCTCTGTCCACGTTATCTATTCCTCACAGTATTTTGTATGTTATTATCATGTCTTCCCTAACCCTCCTGTCCTCCAGTGTCGTCAGGCCGATTTCCCTTAACCTTTCTTCGTAGGACATTATCCTTAGCTCTGGAACTAGCCTTGTTGCAAACCTTTGCATTTTCTGTAATTTTTTGACATGCTTGACCAGATGTGAGTTCCAAACTGGTGCTGCATACTCCAGTATGGGCCTGACGTTATTCCTATATCAAAACGTTATTCTCAGGTTTGCCAGGCGCCCATATGCTTCAGCAGTTATCTGGGTGATGTGCGCTTCCGGAGACGTGCTCAGTATTATACTCACCCCAAGATCTTTTTCCTTGAGTGAGGTTTGCAGTCTTCGGCCACTTAGCCTATATTCTGTCTGCAGTCTTCTTTGCCCTTCCCCAATCTTCATGACTTTGTATTTGGCGGGGTTAAATTCGAGGAGCCAGTTGCTGGACCATGTGTCTCGCCTGTCCAGGTCTCTTTGTAGTCACTGCCTGCAGTGATTATGTATGAATGATGGTGAAAATGTTGAATGATGAAAGTTTCTTTCTTTTTGGATCACCCTACCTCGGTGGGAGACGGTTGACATGTTAAAAAAAAAAATTAGCCTAAACATGCCTGTACTTTAAAGGAGGGGCGAGAATGTTGCATTTCGGAGGGTCACCTGAAACTTCTGGCAAGATAGTGATTGAGTGAATGATGGTGAAATGTATTTCCTCTTTTTTATGGGTCTCTCTTCCTCTGTGAATGATGGTCAATGTATTTAAAAACACACTTTTTTTGAACTGTATTCTAGAACAATGTACAGTGGACCCCCGAGTTACGAGCACCTCGGAAATCGTACAATTTGTAAGTATAATATTGTAAGTGCTTTTATAAGTGTATTTTTGGGGGTCTGAAATCGACTAACCTATTTGACATTATTCCTTAAGGGAGAAAATTCGTTCAGTAATGGCACTTGAGCAGGCTTCTGGAATGAATTATGCTCATTACTCGGGAGTCCACTGTACACACTTTTTTAACAGTGGATGTTTCTTATTTGTCTTTAGTCAGTTCATATGAGTGTTTTATCTTTTAAAAATGTAGATAACTATTTTAAAAAACATATCTTGCAATTGTTCTTCACAATATAAGCTTAGCAAAAGAATATTTAATATTTTTGAGTGTCATTTACCTCCACAACTCTAAGTTGTGGAGGTGGGTAGTACAGTGCCTGTACTCCGAAGGATGAGTGAGGATGTTACAGTACTGGCAGTGGGAAGTACAGTGCCTGTACTCTAAAGGATGAGCAAGGATGTTACAGTAATGGAGGTGGGAAGTACAGTGCCTGTACTCTGAAGGATGAGTGAGGATGTTACAGTAATGGAGGTGGGTAATACAGTGCCTATACACTGAAGGATGCATATGGGTGTTGCAGCTCAGAAAGTTAATGTAAATGTGACATCTGCTCACTTCTTGCAAGACATCTATTAAATAAGTGATGGTGAATGCATTTCCTTATTTGGAAAGCTCTACCTGGTTGGGAAAAGGCTGATGCCTTAACAGAATCTGAAAGTTCTGGAACTCCACTTTTCTTCTACAAAACAATTAGGTTAACTTTCAAAAAGTGGTAAAAATCAACTAGTGGAAAGACTGCTTTATTAATTTAGTAGTACATGGTGTAAACATGGTATAGCAATATTGGTTGATACTAACAATTTAAAACACACATGGAGTGGTTAATGTGTGAGTGGTCAACAAACAAGTTCGTTGAAGTACAGATTCTTGTTACAATGTTTTTTCTTTATGTTAGAACTTGAACTGTGAGCCAGATACTCTACTGTACTGAACTCTTGATTGTCATCACTAGTTAAATTCCATAACCTAATTTTGTTACAATTAAGAGATAAGCATTAAACAGACTATCCATGTCACACTGTAAGCTCCCTGCCTGCTAACAACTGTCTTCTTGTCTTGTTGCTAACACTAACAGTGTCAGACATGTTCTAAATATTTATATATATATATATTAGACAGTTGGCTATTTGGCAAGGTAGAATCAGAATATTGAAGCTTTTGAACAGCCCATTGAAATACTTCAATACAGTTTGTTATAAGCATAAAATTATATATAATTCATTGCAAGTGCATGTCAACAAAGATGTGATGTCCATGGAATTTCAGTATTTAAAATTTGGTAAATATGAACAGCAAGAGCTGACTTGCTATTCAAATAATTTGCACCGTCTCATTATTCTGAACTTTCATGTAAAATCAGATTACAGTGGACCCCCGAGTAACGAGCATAATTCATTCCAGAAGCCTGCTCAAGTGCCATTACCGAACAAATTTTCTCCCTTAAGGAATAATGTCAAGTAGGTTAGTCGATTTCAGACCCCCAAAAATACACTTACAAAAGCACTTACAATATTATACTTACATAGTTGTACGATTTCCGAGGTGCTCGTAACTCGGGGGTCAACTGTATATACAGTGGACCCCCGGGTTATGATGGTCTGAAAACTCGCCCTTTTATGTAAGTTTATTTTTGTAAGTGCTTTTGTAAGTGTATTTTTGGGGATCTAAAAGGACTAATCTAATATACATTATTCCTTATGGGAATAAATTATTCGGTAATGGCACTTGAACAGCGTTCTTGAACGAAAAAATGACCTAATCCGGGGGCTGTAGTTAGTTCCATATTTATCGTTTAACTCTCAAATTAGTCTCACATCTTAGTAAAATCCAGAACTGAGAAATTTTGTGTAAATAACTAAGAAAGCTGAGTAGCTTTTAACACAGCACAAGTTAACTATGGCTTACCAGGCTGAAACATTCTGTAAAATTCCATTAAAATAAATTCAAAGTACACTATGTAAATACACTTCTAGAATAAAGCTACAACTTATGATAGCCAAACTTAGATAAACAAGTCATTAATGCACTTGAATAAATTAATCTGACTTTGCTTAAGAACACACACATGCATGTTTGTAATACATCCATCAGAGAAATCACAATAAGAATTAATATACATAATTACTATACAGTAAAACTAATCTTATACTTGAATATCAGAACCAAAGTGAACTCAGCTAGCATTAGACACCTTAATAAAACAGCTGAAACCTATGATTAAATTCCATGACAAATTTTGTCCTCCACACATCATTAATATCAAAACATGGTAAATTTTTTGCACTTCAAGTATTCAGTAATGTGGATAACTTTGTGTGGCCTGATGGTAAAGAATGGAGTTAAAATGCCAGAAGTAAAGGCACTTTTATCTGTGACTAGTAGTCCACAACTGCAACAATGTGACTAGTAGTCCACAACTGCAACAATGTGACTAGTAGTCCACAACTGCAACAATGTGACTAGTAGTCCACAACTGCAACAATGTGACTAGTAGTCCACAACTGCAACAATGTGACTAGTAGTCCACAACTGCAACAATGTGACTAGTAGTCCACAACTGCAACAATGTGACTAGTAGTCCACAACTGCAACAATGTGACTAGTAGTCCACAACTGCAACAATGTGACTAGTAGTCCACAACTGCAACAATGTGTTTAGGTTTTAGGTCCCATGCTCAAATTCAGGCATATCATAATAATAATACAGAAAAAAATTAAAAAACCTTTCTTGTATTTTATATATGAACCTCATACTGACACCTCAGGGGACAGACAGGACTAGACCTGTGGCAAGGCAGTCTTAATATTATCACTACACCATGCCAGCCTAGCGAAATTCATTCAGACGGGTATATTTCTATACACTATGGGTTATGGGTATATTATTCTATGCACTATGGGTTAGCACTGGCCCCACTGACCATAGATGCACTTTTTTATAAATGAATCTCTCGCCAACATAGTAGCAACAAAATTTAGCTCAAGTTCCTCCAAAGCCATTATTAACCCTTTCGGGGTCGGTGCCATACTAGTACGCATAAATTCTAGCGGCCTCAAATTAAGCGGGACACGGCTGGTAGGCCTATATATGAAAGAATGGGTCTGTGTGGTCAGTGTTTGCAGTATAAAAAAATTCCTGCAGCACACACTGCATAATGAGAAAAAAAAACTGACCGTTTTTTTTATTTAAAACAGCGACTTTGCAGTCTATTTTCGTATGGTATTTATTGATGTATTCTCGTTTTCCTAGTCTCATTTGATAGAATGGAAGATATATTACAGAAATAGAGATGATTTTGATTGGTTTGATGATGATAAGTACCTTGAAATTGAGTTCAAAGTAGCAAAAATTTTTATTTTTGCCGATGTTCAAGAGTAAACAAAGCACACCATGCGTCCAATACACATCAACTGGCGAGTCTAATATTCTTGCACAAGTGCGCTGATATTATTTATACTGTTTTTACAAGGATGCAGTTGAATACATAACAGTAAATCTTCTATTTTTTGTGAGAATAAAAATTCAAAATGGAAAGCAAAAGTATTGTAAGAGGGGCCTAGGGACATGACTAATGAACAGAGAAGATGTTATTTTAGTGCCAGGAATGTCTGCCTTGTTTATTCTGGACCCCATTTTGAAATTGGCATCCTTTGAAATTTGTCTGAAATTGGCCAAATTGCCATTTTCTGACCACTTTTTTGGGTAGTTGAAATTGGTAAATGGGCGGTTTCTTGTACTCAATCGATAGAAATAATGGAGTTCTAGTGAAATAGCTATGATTTTAGTAGACTGGAACATTGGAATTGGCCAAAAATAGGGCTCAAAGTGGGCGAAAACACTGATGCGTCAATATCGTTGAGACCGATAACTTCGCAAGAGCATAATTCCGTAAGTTTTCCATCAAATTTCATACTTTGGTGTCGTTATGATCGGAAAAAAAATCTCTATCATTTCATAAAAAATAATTTTTTTTTTCCAAAAATTTTCGACCCTGAGAATGAGTTTGGGAGAGGGCTTGTCGACCCCCAAAGGGTTAACAACTCATGGAATTAATTCAGCACAGTCATAAACAACTCCAAGAAGGAACAGGACTCCAGCTGTGGCAAGGCAGTCATAAAATTACCAAGCCAACACACTTATCACTGTACCATACCAGCCTAATAAAATTTTGCCCCTGAAACAGCCAGTTTATTGTGCACCCATATCCATCCAGTGAATGTTAGAGCAACAACATATGGATACACAAAGAGCATAGGAACTAGGCCTCATAAGGGTTACCAGGAGTACATGTTAATATATAAATTGCAAATATACAGTGGACCCCCGGTTTTCGTACTGCTCCAAACTCGAACAATTATGTAAATGTATTTTTGTAAGTGCTTTTGTAAGTGTATTTTTGGGGGTCTAGAAGGACTAGTCTAATTTACATTATTCCTTATGGGAACAAATTCGTTTGGTAATGGCAATTGAACAGCATTCTGGAACGAATAAATTGCGAAAACCGGGGGTCCACTGTATATCCTGTTAAAAGCAAATTTAAGACATTTTCTTCAAATGTCTGGTATCTTACGTCAATTAAAAAGATATACTACAGTGGTACTTCTACTTACGAGCAGCTCCCAACTCAAACAATTATGTAAGTGTATTTTTGTAGGTGATTTTGTAAGTGTATTTTTGGGGGTCTGAAATGCTTTAACCTAATTTTCATTATTTTTATGGGAAAAAATTCCTTCAGTATCAGCACTTGAATAGCCGACTGGAACGAATTTTGCTCGTAAGTAGAGGTACCACTGTATTGACATTTCACACAAGTACATTTCTATACACTAGGGAAATTAACATTGGCTTCATAATTTTAGTATTGCCTTTCCACTGGTAGTATCCTGCCCCATCCCCAAGTTGTTTATAACATTGATTTTAGGATTTCATGAGTCATTCCTGCAAACAGATGGTATCACCAATTTAAAACTGTACAATCCTGCACATTGTAATCGAACTATCATTAATGAATTACAGCACGGACAAAGGAGAGTTAAAAACTTACGATGTTCCTATACAATGGCATAACATCAATATTTTTTTATACACTTAGCCGTCATGACTTAAAATGGAAACACACTGGGAACCTTGAAATAAATCTCTATTAATATACTGTACATTAGACTAATTAAAAATAAAGATTTTTTTTTATTGCACTCAAACATAAATATTAATAAACTTTACCAATGTTCATATTCTCTTGATTTTTTTGTGATGTGATGGATCTTACTTTAGCAATATACATGTTTGACATAAACTTTAAAAAACATAAACATTCACAGATAGTTCCTTGATGCTGGTGAGGGCCACTTGTTCCAAGGAACTGGAGCTACCCTTTCCTTTGGATCAAACCTGATTACCTTCCACATCTTAGGCATAGTATGACCCCGATGGGTTTAGCACTTCTCCATGAATATAAAAAGAGTCTGAGGACATAAATATAGGATGTGCACCACAAGTGAAGTATGCCGCAGCCAAACGACCATATACTGTGCTTTAAAGCTTTAGATACACAAAAGACAGGGCCATGCACCTAATACGTATACAACTTATAAAAAGAAGCAAAAAAAAAAAAAGATTAAAAGGGGTGTAGTCAGCTGTCACATAGCTCCTCTGTGCAGTGCAATTTTTTGTAAATGTGATGGAAAAAGCCCATCAAAAATTGGAGAGCACGTGCTATGATGACCTTTCTGGACGTTCTTTTTTCAAATGCAGTTACAAAAAATTGTGCTATATAGAAGAGCTCTATGAGAACACTGACTGTAACTTCAAAATATTGAGAGAATACCTTTTAATGATTGTCAATGTAAAAAATAATACAATGTTAAACACAGTTCACCACAAAAACTTATTGTATATACCATACTATATTTTTCAAAAGGACACAAAACTTTATATTTACATAAATAGTATGGATAACTCAAACTGGAGATTACACAATATCAGCAATTTTATCAATGAGCATTTTCTAAATTCACAGTTGTTAGGTTAAACTAATGTTCATCTCCATCGCTCATCAACATAGATTTAAATACGTTTTCAGCTCATTACAATACGAAAATACAAAACCCAATATACAATACTTGGTAAAGAGTTAAGACTTTTATAATGAAATCTGCAATGAGATATAACGACACAAAACTGATGAATACCTACAGTGAATGTCCTAAATGCTGGATACCTTATAAACTGTATGAAAGATGAATTAAACTGCTTGCTTAGGCCTATTGCTAACATACCATGAAATACTTCCCCCACCTTACTGCCTCTTTGACCCACTAATAAATGAATAATACAAATGTGTGGAAAGATATGTTTTCTTTTCTTAGAATATATATACACTTTTCTCTGCTTTCCTTTTGTACGTCTCTTTACCCTGTCCAACAGTTCTGTTATTTTTGACTGATATTGCCTTTTCATTATGCTTTTCAACATTCTGAATGTATTCTGCAAATTTATTAACTCCATAAACAGACAATAATCGTAAAGACTTGATGACACCAAATCTTCGATGCCTGGCTCCAATTCCAAATTGATTCTCTTTAACCAAAGAGCTTGTCGAAACATCCATGGCAGTAAGGTTTGTCGTTCTGCTCCTTGAAGGTGCCCTTGTTCAGTTGTTTCAGGCAGAAAGAACAGACGAAGTGTTCTGGGTGGTACTTCCGAAACATGGCTGTGATGCACCGGCCTGTGGAAGAGTCATGAAATAATTAGAATGTCAATGCTTTTAGACCATGTCAGAGAGAATGGCCTAAGAAGAAAATGCATTCACTACCACTAGATCAACAACAGTCGTTCCGAATCATCGCTAGACCAACTAGCATTAATTTTGCACTAAATCGAAATATGCAGTAGTCAAGACCTAACAATACTTGAAAATATATGAAGGTAGAAGTAATGAGAAATAAGTATATGTGGCATTAAGTATAGTACAGTGGACCCCCGAGTTTCGTAAAAACATCACTCCTGAAGTCTGCTCAAGTGCCATTACCGAACGAATTTACTCCCTTAAGGAAAAATGTCACGTAGGTTAGTCTATTTCAGACCCCCAAAAATACTTTTCCACAAGCACTTACAATATTATACTTACATAAATGTACGATTTCCGGGGTTTACGAAACTCGGGGGTCCACTGTATATGTATGCTTATACAGCAGGTTAGGTTCCAGGTTACTGCCGTAAAGAGAAAATCGCTGTAAAGTGAAACAGAGTTTTTTTTCACATTCAAATGCATACAAAAGCCTGATAATATGTTTACACTATCATATATTAAGTGACCAATAGAGCTAGGCCTTAAAAATTCATATACAGTACACACATTAATTACTTTAAAATATTTTCATCCTTAGCTTATAGTGAGTGGTGAATATATTTATTGTAAGAAGTCTGAATAAATGAAGAATGGGTATACATACAATAGAGCCACCATATCCACGGATTCGGTTCCGTGGTCTCAGTTATCAGTGGCCCGAAAATAACCCAAAAATAAAATAACCCAGAAGTAGTAATGCTAGCAGTTCTTCTATGAGAAGTCATGAAGTGCTTCCCGTCAGTGAAAAAGTGTTAATTCTCGACTTACTGTGTGTAATTTATCAACTAAACTTTATCATAGGTATGTAAGTAATGAATAAAAACTTATAGGGTTCACCACTATCTGCAGTTTCAGGTATCCACGGTAAGTCTTGGAACATATTCCCCAAGGATAAGGGGGGACTACTGTAATTGAAAACTGCTGCATTGGTGGAATGCCATAAAGCAAAGCACTGTAAAGAGTGGTCCTCCTGTACCACATTCATACAGACTTGCATATTCAGTAATGTATTTGATAAAATATCTATACCGGTACAATATAAAATAAACTATGTTTAGTTTCAGACTATTGTAGAGAGACAGTAGGGCAAGACTGAAGGTGCATATGATAAAGGAAAAAAAGTATGAGTGCTGTGAAGTATGTGTTACAGACCAGTAATGGGTTTGCTGCAGCCTGCACAGAGGGATCCCCGCTTTGCATGGTAGTGGGTTTCGCAGTATGGCATGCCCTCGTGGTCGAAGAAGGAGCCTCCGTTGAATGGTGCCGGCAGTCCTGCAAAGAGGCGAAGAAGTAAATTAACTTGCTCATTGTATGCTTTATATCTTATGGATGTTGTAGCAAGAAAAAACCTGCAAAATATACATAAAATGTATAAGCTGATGCACATTTTCCATATTTCATGGCTAAATATTGCAACTTTCATTGCCTAATAATAATTTTGTTACAAAAAGAAACGTAAATGCTAATTACCAGTCCTTATAATACTGCTTAAATATACGTACAGTGGACCCCCAGTTAACGGCCTGCTCCAAACACTAACAATTATGTAAGTGTATTTTTGTAAGTGCTTTTGTAAGTGTATATTTGGGGGTCCAAAAGGACTAATCTAATTTACATTATTCCTTATGTTAATAAATTCGTTCAGTAACGGCACTTGAACAGCATTCTGGAACGAATTATGGCCGTTAACCAGGGGTCCACTGTATATGTACGTATATACTATATGCAATATATATTACAGTGGAACCTCGGTACTTGAACTTAATTCATTCCAGAAGGCTGTTTGAGTGCCGATCTGTTCGAGTACCAAACAAATTTTTCCCAATCAATTTTCTTTTTGGTTGGCTGTTATCACTAATCTTCATAGGCTCCATGGTGACTTATTTATACAATATAAAAAAAATAGAAAATGGGAAGAAACACAAAATAGTTTACAGCGAAGTTTTGGCAGGTAGTGTCTATTTGGTCAAGTGCCGAGCAAACGGTCGATTACCGAGCGATTTTTATTTTTTTTACCAAACAAAGCGTTCGAATACCGGATAGTTCGAGTAGGGAGCTGTTTGAGTACCGATGTTTCACTGTATACTAATGATTTTCAACAAGAAAAATAAGATGAACACAGAACCCTTGGGGTATAAAACAACTCAAGTACTTTTGACAAATCCTTGAGAGGAGCAAAGGGTATTATCTACATTATTAACCCTTTGGGGGTCCAAGGGGTCTCTCTGAAACTCGTTCTCAGGGTCCACGAATTTAAAAAAAAAAAAAAAAAATTTTTCTTATGGAATGATAGAGAATCTTTTTCCGATCATAACGCCACAAAAATTATGAAATTTGATCGAAAACTAACGAAATTATGCTTTCGCGAATTTAGCGGTAGCCATGACACTTACGCATCGGCGATTTCGCCCACTTTGAGCCCTATTTTCGGCACATTCCAATGTTTCAGTCTACTAAAATTATAGCTATTTCGCTAGAACTCCATTTCGTCTATCGATTGAGCACAAGAAACCGCCTATTTACTAATTTTAACTACCCAAAATAGTAGTCAGAAAACGGCAATTTGGCCAATTTCACACAAATTTCAAACGATGCCAATTTCAAAATAGGGTCCATAATAAACAAGGCAGACATTCCTGGCACTAAAATAACATCTTCTCTGTTCATTAGTCACGTCTCCAAGCCCCTCTTACATTACTTTTGCTTTCCATTTTGAATTTTTATTCTCTCAAAAAATAGAAGATTTACTGTTATGTATACAACTGCATCACTGGTAAATTAGACACATATGCAACACTTGGTGTATCTTTATTGAGGAAACGTTTCGCCACACAGTGGCTTCATCAGTCCATACAAAGGAGAATCGTGAAGAACAGGAGGAGTGAGAGGTTGTCAGTCCCTCAATCTTGAGTCGATGTTGTCAGTCCATCAATCTTGAATAGAATAACAGCATATGAGCAGAGGAAGCTTATATACTGTAGACAGGAGAGGTGCAGCAGTTGTATGAGGTGTCACATTTGTTCAATGTGGAAGTAGGTCGTGCCCAAGGAATAGGCAAGCGAAGAAATCCCTGTATTAAGATACAAAGATGTTGCAGTGTCAGACAGGATGTGAATGAATGGTTCAGAGAACCGACGAGTTGGTAAATTAGACACATATGCAACACTTGGGTATCTTTATTGAGGAAACGTTTCGCCACACAGTGGCTTCATCAGTCCATACAAAGGAGAATCGTGAAGAACAGGAGGAGTGTGAGGTTGTCAGTCCCTCAATCTTGAACATTGAACAAATGTGACACCTCCTACAACTGCTGCACCTCTCCTGTCTACAGTATATAAGCTTCCTCTGCTCATATGCTGTTATTCTATTCAAGATTGATGGACTGACAACATCGACTCAAGATTGAGGGACTGACAACCTCACACTCCTCCTGTTCTTCACGATTCTCCTTTGTATGGACTGATGAAGCCACTGTGTGGCGAAACGTTTCCTCAATAAAGATACCCAAGTGTTGCATATGTGTCTAATTTACCAACTCGTCGGTTCTCTGAATATTCATTCACATCCTGTCTGACACTGCAACATCTTTGTATCTTAATACAGGGATTTCTTCGCTTGCCTATTCCTTGGGCACGACCTACTTCCACATTGAACAAATGTGACACCTACAACTGCTGCACCTCTCCTGTCTACAGTATATAAGTTTCCTCTGCTCATATGCTGTTATTCTATTCAAGATTGATGGACTGACTACATCGACTCAAGATTGAGGGACTGACAACCTCACACTCCTCCTGTTCTTCACGATTCTCCTTTGTATGGACTGATGAAGCCACTGTGTGGCGAAACGTTTCCTCAATAAAGATACCCAAGTGTTGCATATGTGTCTAATTTACCAACTCGTCGGTTCTCTGAACCATTCATTCACAACTGCATCACTGTAAAAATGGTATAAATAATATCAGCACACTTGTGCAAGAATATTAGACTCTCCAGTTGATGCGTATTGGACGCATGGTGTGATTTGTTTACTCCTGAACATCGGCCAAAATCGAACATTTTCGCTACTTTGTGCTCAGTTTCAAGGTACTTGTCATTGTAAAACCAGTCAAAATTATCTCTATTTCTGTAATATATCATCTATCCTATAAAATGAGACTAAGAAAACGAGAATACAAGCATAAATACCATACGAAAATAGACTGCAAAGTCGCTGTTTTAAACCAAAAACACGGTCAGAGTTTTTTTTTTCCTCATTATGCACTGTGTGGTGCAGGAATTTTTTTATACTGAGCACACTGACCGCACAGACCCATTCTATCACATCTAGGCCTAACAGCCTGTTTCTGCTTGATTTGAGGGCGCTAGAATTTAGGCGTACTAGTACGTCAATAACCCCAGTGCGTAAGACGTACTAGTACGACCAAAACCCTGAAAGGGTTAAGCAGAATATTATGGGAAGAAATTTGGAGTATAGCACAGGAACATTGCCAAAACCAGATGCCCACAGGCACTTGGGTGCCTTGCACAAATGGAGGGATAATACTTCTTTTTATGGTGAAAATGCATCAGCCTATTACACTGCCAGCAGGAATTCCCCTACAGAATTGTAGGAAATTATTTCTGAGGGTGGTTACGAGCCTGAGCAAGTGTTTAATGATGATGAGACAAGTGTTTATTGGAAGATGCCATCGAGAACTTACATCAGCTAGCAAGAGAAAAGTGCACATGTACTCAAGGCAGCAAAGAATTCTTTCAGCTTGCTTATGTGTGATAATGCATCAGGTGGTTTAAGTGTAAGCCCATGCTTATTTATTACTCCAATAACCCCTTGCTTTAAACAGCAAAGACAAAAGCACTTTGCCCATTATTTGAAGATCTAACCAATCAGCATAGATGACTGAGCCCTTGTTTATTGACTGGTTTAAGCATCATTTTATTTCTGGTTGTGCAGGTTAAATGTGCACAACCAGGTTTAACCTGCTTGATAATTCACGTACTCATTCCGAACTCTTGGAGAATATGCACCTACATGTGCAAGTTGTATTCACCATCAAATACAACATTTATGATGCATCCATTGGATCGTGGAGTTATCAGGGCACTTAAGTATAGCTATACATGCAGGGTGATGTGGAAATGCCTAGCAGTAATGGATACTGACTCGGAGCTTGCTGTGCCAGAGTTCTGGCATAAATTTAACATAACAGAGGCAAAAACTAAGTACATCAATAGTGCATGGAATGAAATGCCTTGGTCAACAATCACTGAAGGCTGAAGAAAATTATGGTTTAGTGTGGTGAATAATTTTACAGGGTTTCCCTCGGTAGAGTCAAAACGAGGAAAGTTTTCATCTGGTAAGATTACCATGTGAGGGCTTTGAAGTTATGAAGCCAGAAGACATGAATGAAAACATAGATGATGAGGAAGAAAGTAAGTCCAGAGGGAATGCTGGCAGAGCTCATTTCCCAGATAGAAAAAAGATAAAGGTTATGAGCAAGAAAAACATGCAGATAAATAGTTAACACTGCAACAGTTGCATGAGCAGTTCCATGCTGTTGGTAAAATTGCAGACATTTTTACAGAAGAGAACCCAGACACATCCAGAAGCAATGCTTTGAAGAAGACTGAGTGGGCAATTATGCCTTAATGTCAGTAGTGTGAAGTACTGCATTTCAGAATACCTGAGCACTCCAACACAACCATCATCTAATGATAGCTCTGCATTGACAACAGTCCAAGAACTCCAGCCATCCACCTCAGCTTATGATCCACAACCACTATCACTGGCCCGGTTGGGCTACACCATCTCTCTCTACGCCTTTAAGATCAACATCACCAGCAACCATAATTTAAAGTAAGAAAAAATGATTTATGTAACCTTTACAGGTACAAGTATTGTAATTATGTACACCTCACTATGTCCAACTACATTTTTTTTTTATTACAAGACCTAAAATAATGATTTTTTTTTTTTTTTTTTTGGGGTCCTGGTGCATAACCCTATTTTCTCCACATATTCATCAGTTCAATTAACACTATTTTTGGCTAACATACCATTTTTAGGAACACAACTATTGTGTTTGTCGACAATATCTGAAGGATATTTTCAGGGGTCAACACCCCAACGGCACAGTCCCAGATCAGGCCTGCTGGTGGATGAAGACCTGATCAACCAGGCTGTTACTGCTGGCTACAGTCAGATGTACAAACAACAGCCAGACTGATGGAACTTATCAAGTGCCCTCTTGAAAACAGCAAGGAGTCTGTTAGTAATACCCCTTAACCCTTTCAGGGTACAAGCCGTAGATCTACGCATTGTCCACAGGGTCCAAGAATTAAAAAAAAAAAAAAAAAAAAAAATTCTTATGAAATGATAGAGAATCTTTTTCTAAAGGTAATAAAACAAAAAGTAGGAAATTTGGTGGAAAACTGACGAAATTACACTATCACAAATTTGACTGTGTCAGTGATATTTACATTTCGGCGATTTTTGCCTAATTTGACCCCTATTTTAGGCCAATTACATTATTCCAGTTGACCAAATTCTTAGCTATTTCGCTAGTATTACTTCTATTTTATTGAGTGAGCATAAAGAAACTGCCCAATCAACTTTTTCAAGTAGCCAATAAAGTGATCAGAAATTGGTAATTTCGCCAATTTCACACAAAGTTCAAAATATCCCAATTTCAAAACAGCGTCCAGAATAAACAATGCAGGCATTCCTGGCACTAAAATAACATTTCATCTGTTTATTAGTTATGTTTCCAGGCTTTACACTTGAATTCCATTTTTATTTTTTTTATTTACATAAAGAATTTTTATTCATACCAAAAAATAGATGAATTACTCTTATGCAATATTGTAATAATTGTATAAACTCTATCAGTGCATTTGTAAATGTATATTAGACCCACCAGTTGATGTGATTGGTTTACTCTTGAAAATCAGCAAACATCAAACAATTCCACTATTTTTGAGCTCAATTAGAAGCTATTTTCAGTATTAAAACCAATCAAAATCATCTCAATTTCTGTAATATATCTTCCATTCTATCAAATGAGACCAAGAAACCGTGAATACAACCGTTAAAACCACATGAAAATGCACCACAAAGTTGCTGTTTTAATAAAAAAACACAGTTGCAGATTTTTCTCATTATGCACTGTGTGCTTCAGGATTTACTTTATATGGTGCACACTTGCCACATAGATGCATTCTCTCATATCTAGGCCCAAATTTACCGATCACAGCTTATCTGAGTGAGCTGAGCACATGGCGTAGATCTACGGTTTGGACCCTGTGGGCAATGCACAGATCTACGGCTTGGACCCTCAAAGGCTGCTGAAAAGTCTTAGGCCCTTTACATTAATGGTGTTATCTCTTAATGCATCCAAAGCACCCGTGCTTTTCAATGGGGTATATTTTTGCATCATCTGCCAAGCCACTTGCTTTCATAGGAAGTGATTTCTGTGTGCAGATTCATGACCAGTCCGTATAGAATTTTCCAGATGTATTTTGAGATGTCTTTCTCGCCTACATTCCAAAGGGTGCAGGTCAACGGTTTTTAAGTGTTGCCAATAATTTAGGTGTTCGACTGAATTTATACGTGCAATGAAGGCTCTCTCTACATTCTCTGTCTGCAACTTTGCCGGCCTTAAAAGAGGCTGTTAGAGCAGTGCAGTATTCCAGCCTAGAGAGAACTAGTGACTTAAAGTGGACCATCATTGGCTTGGCCTCTCTTCACATTAGTTTCTTGCTAGATTGAGTGGTTAATTGTAAACTCTAACTTCTTTTTAGTTCTTCAAATTATCATATTTAGAAGAAAGTACTAGACCTGTAGAGGTCATACCATTCCTGGGGATTGAGAGGTAATCAGCTTTGATTCAAGTGAGGGGAGGATAAGTGCAATTCCTTCGATCAAGAGCCACTTACCAGCATCAAGGACCTCCCATCTGGAGTACTGACATGAAGAAAATACAAAATGAAAATTTTCTTAGTGAAATATGTATCGAGGGTTATTGAATTTTCATTAACATCATTTTTATGCATAACTAATTTTTTTTTATCAAACTGACCATTTCCCACTGAGGAAGGGTGCCCTGAAAAATTAGGAATTTTTCACCACTATTCATTCAACTGTTGTCTTGCCAGGGGTGTGATGACATAATTCAAATGACACTCTAAACTGCAGCATCTATGTCCCTCCTACAGCGTGCAGGCAATGTAAGTCCCAGGGAGTCAAGTCTGGCTAGCCAGTTTTCTGTGAGTCCCTTCATGAATGTTACCTTGCTTGCACTCCAACAGCATGCCAAGATATAAAAATAAAACTGTCTCCACTGATTCTGCTATAACAAGCTCCAGCATGACTACTGGCTGCTCAAGCCCTACCACTCAAACCCATCCCACCTTCTCTCCAACCCCTCCCAGGATGTTCCCTACTACTTCTGTCTACCTCAATCTTCCCAGGATGTCCCCTACTACTTCTGTCTACCTCAATCTTCCCAGGATGTTCTCTTCTACTACTACTACTGTTCACCTTAGTTTTTAAACAGTCTAAATTTCCAGTGGTTGTAGCTCTTAGCTGACATTCCAGTATTCTACAACTTTGTGAAGACTGTATAAACAAGTGGAAGTGAACAACACAAAGTTCATACAGCAGTAATAATGGAGGCAATCTAGCTTGATCCAAGGAAGGAGAGAGCAGCTCCAGTTCCCCTTATAGTTTTGGTACTGCATTTTTTGCCTTAGTTTACAAATTGTAATTTCTTGTTATCCCAGCTGACGATGGTAAGAATTTTTTTTTCTCATATTCTCCCCACTACTTACTTTTCTCATTTTCTCCCCACTACTCCTTACTTTTCTCATATTCTCCCCACCACTCCTTACTTTTCTCATATTCTCCCCACCGCTCCTTACTTTTCTCATATTCTCCCCACCACTCCATACTTTTCTCATATTCTCTCCACCACTCCTTACTTTTCTCATATTCTCCCCACCACTCCTTACTTTTCTCATATTCTCCCCACCACTCTTTACTTTTCTCATATTCTCCCCACTACTCCATACTTTTCTCATTTTCTCCCCAGTACTACTTTTACAGTTTGTTATTTTCACGATATTTTGAAATGGTTATTTAATTTTGAAATGTTAAAACCTTGGGAACTTTTTGTGTCATCTCATTTACTCTTTAAAAGCCTACTAAGATCTTTTTTGAGCTTTCACTCTTTCTTTGTAGCTCTTTTATTAAGGATGGAGCCATTTTTTAATATGGCTTTTGGATCCTTTTTCATGCTTTTTCTTAAAAGCGAACACCTACCACCACATATTCGAATTATGGCCAAACGTATGTTGTGAACAACTACTTTTTTAGATTTTCTTATCCATATAACTGAAGATTTTTGGTGTCTTATTGTTCCTACTTACGAAAGTGTACTGAGTTTACCTACATTGTTTTCATTTAACCTGTCTTTTTTATTTAATAAGATCAAAGTGTTCAGTTTTCATCTCTGCCTAATTCTGTTTTCTCATTTTAAGGGTTATGTTTTGATCCTGATGAAGAGCTCTTGATCCAAGTGTCTGTAACAGTTAATACAACTACTGGTGGGCCTCGCTACACTGCACTTCGCTTTGTCATTTAAGGACGAAAATATTTTAAGGTAAGTAATGTGTGTACTGTATATGCATTATTTAGGTCTAGTTCTATTGCTCACCTAATATATGATACAGTAAACATGTTATCATGCTTTTATGTGCACTTGAAAGTGAAAAAAGACCGTGTTTCATTTTACAGTGATTTTCGCTTTACAGCAGTAGCCCGGAACCTAACCTGCTGTATAAGCGGAACCCTCTTGTAGTCATTTACATTATAGGGCTACTTGTACCTTCTGCACTTGTGCTCACTGCCCCATATCCCCTAGTGTAGGCAGCCAGCTTTAGTCCAAACTAAGACACCAGCAAGGACACAGTATTGCATGCAAGCTCACTGTATTTTTCTGCAAGCCTACATGTGCTATGTCAGCTATTCATTTCCTGGATTAAGCCAGTAGATCATGGTGTCATGCTAATATAAGGGCTATGTCTGTGTAATACTAACGGTTGCTGACACACCAATGACCACTACATAAAAATGGCAGGTAAGGGACATGAAGGAGATATTACTGGCACACAGAATTGGAGACACTCTCCTTTTGCTTGAATTAAACCTGATTACCTCCCAGGGCACATACATCTCACCCACAGCCACCTGTTCACAGGTGCTACTGCCCTTCCCTCTGTGTAGCCTGTGACATGCTGCTGACTGTTGAATATATTTTAAGTTTGCCCATGTCCTATGCCTTTCCGCCTTCGTGGTTTTCTATAATTACCGAGGTGCCTGTAGGGACCTTAGGGAACTTTTAGCAGTCTTTCAACATTAATTTAATGAGGGTTTATAATTAATGCTGGTTATTTTAATTTGATGTTTATTTGTGTTGTGTTTACTTTTATTTTTTTAATTTTATGCTTCTTTTGTTGTGTATATTTCTTACAGCTATGAGCACTGAGTGATTTATGTGGTCAAAGCACTTTCTAAATGTCAAAACTACTAAAACTGATTATCTGCCTCCTATACCCAAAGTGCTGTTTGACCCCTATGGGTTTAGGGCTAACCCATAATAAAAAATAATATTCTAGTCTCGTCAGTGTCATTCTGTTATTTAGCAAACTCTCGGTATTCCTTATCTTCTGATTTGCCTTATTATTTCTGCTCTTCTATTGACGTGAAGTTTTAGTTGCTTGTAGCTTGTGCTCCTCCTCCTGTGGTTGTAATCCTCCCAACTTTCTCAAGCTTCTGTAGCTACTCTGTTAGGTGCTGACTCCACACTGGTGCTATGGATGCAATGAATGGCCAGATGTAGGTAATGTACAATGACCTGACTCCCATAGGTTTTTGAAGGCAATTCTTTCATTAGGCAACTGTCTACGACTCTGAATAGGATGTACGTCTCTCCCAGATGACTTTCTTTTCTCAGATTTCTAGAATTGCTTCTCCTCTTCATTGGTATTCCAGTGCAGAGTCTTTCCATAGTACCCAGAGGTGTTTGTGTGTGTATGGGCATTCGTACAGTCATGTATGTTTGTGGTACAGGAAAAACGTCATGTAGAAATGTGTGTAGACAATCTTACTAGGTGCCAGGGTATAGGAAGTGCACGTGTAGTGTGATGTCAGTTTATGAACATGTACATGTGTGTCAGCACATGAAAGGGCTCAGGTTTTATTTCCTATTTTCTGTAAGCCATGCGTGTCGTAAGAAGTGACTAAAATGCTGGGTAACCCCTAGTTACCCCTTCTCCTGAATACATTACTAAATTTAAAAAGAAAAACTTTCGTATTTCTTTTTTGGGTCACCCTGCCTTGGTGGGATACAGCAGGCTCGTTAAATATATACGTATATACACACACACACCGCGTCCATCAGTTTAACACTTTTAACACGTACATGTATCAGACTTGTGTACATCCATTCAACAAACAGCAATTGGGCAGAGATAGGTATATCGTTTGCATGAACCCTTGATTTGCCTTACATACGAGTGTTCTCGCAGTCCAGGTTGAATTTGCAGTAGGTTAAATTTCCAGGTACAGTGGTACCTCGAGATACGATGGTCCCCAAAATTGCCCTTTTATGTAAGTTTATTTTTTTAAATGCTTTTGTAAGTATATTTATGGGGGTGTAATAGGACTAGTCTATTTTACATTATTCCTTATGGGGATAAATTCGTTTGGTAATGGCACTTGAACAGCATTCTCCAACGAAAAAATATCGTAACTCGAGGTACCACTGTATCTGCCTTAGGCCTTCAGCCAGTCTGAAAGTATTGGCTGTGTTATGTCATGGTGAAAAAACTTCTGGTGTGCTCTATGCCTTCAGCAGTATTGGATATTATAACCCTGTGATAAATTATCTTTCATCCCATCCCACCTGTGGTTACCTGGAATCTACCTGGAGGGTATTCCGGGGATCAACGCCCCTGCAGCCTGGTCCATAACCAGGCCTCCCGGCCTGATCAACCAGGCTGTTACTGCTGGCTGCATGTAGTCCATCGTACGAACCACAGTCCGGCTGATCCGGCACTGATTTTAGGCATCTGTCCAGCTCCCTCTTGAAGACAACCAGGGGCCTATTGGTAATTCCCCTTATGCATGATGGGAGGCTGTTGAACAGTCTTGGGCATGGGGGTACTTTGCACTGCCTGCCCAGTCTTTTGCTTTCATATGGAGTGATTTCTGTGTACAGATTAGGGACCAGTCCCTCTAGGATTTTCCAGGTGTAGATTATGATATATGTCTCTCGCATGTGCTCCAGTGAGTACAAGTCAAGTGCTTCCAAGCATTCTCAGTAGTTGAGGTGTTTGATGGAACTTATACAGTGGACCCTCGGTTAACGAAAGGTCCCGTTAACGAAAGCTTCGGAAACCGAAAGCTTTTTTCGTAATCGGTTAGCGAAAAATTCCTCGGTTACCGAAAGGTATTAGACGTGTCCGCCTGCTCCGCGCAAGCGCAGGACACCAGTGAAGCGTTGTTTACCATTGAGAGAACATTACCTAGCGTGCTCTTTCAAAGATTCACAAAATATTTGGTGTCTTTTTTGGTGGTTTAGTTATTGTCACTGTGAAATAAGTCACCATGGGTCCAAAGAAGCTTCCTAGTGGCACCCCTGTGGTAAAGAGAGTGAGGAACACCATCGAACTGAAGAAGGAAATCATAGAAAAATATGTGAGTGGTGTACGTCTGAGTGATCTTGCCAGGATGTACAAGAAAACTCCATCTACTATCGGCACTATCCTGGCACAGAGAAATGAGATCAAGGAAGCTAATGTTGCAAAAGGGGTTAATTTGTTAACGAAACAAAGATCGAAAAAAGTGGATGAGGTTGAGAAGTTGTTGTTTGTGTGGATCTATGAAAAACAGAGAGCGGGTGATAGTATTTCTATGGCGATAATTTGTGAAAAGGCAAGGAAGTTGCACGCAGATCTTGTGAAGACAATGCCTGCAACCAGTGGTGAGGAGAGTGATTTTAAAGCCAGCAAAGGCTGGTTTGAGAAGTTTAAGAAAAGTAGTGGCATACACAATGTTGTGAGGCATGGTGAGGCAGCCAGCTCAGACAAACGTGCAGCTGAAAAATTTGTGCTGAAATTCAAGGGGTTCGTAGAGGCTGAACAATTCCTCCCCCAACAAGTGTTTAATTGTGATGAAACAGGCCTGTTTTGGAAGAAAATGCCCAACAGGACCTACATTACTCAGGAGGAAAAGGCACAGCCAGGACACAAGCCTATGAAAGACAGGCTAACTCTTATGATGTGTGCCAATGCCAGTGGTGATTTTAAAGTGAAGCCTTTACTGGTGCATCACGCAGAAAATCCCAGACCCTTCAGGAAACACAGTGTTGACAAGAATAAATTGTGTGTGCATTGGAAAGCTAACACCAAGGCATGGGTCACTACGGAGATTTTCAAGGAATGGTTGACTGGAGTGTTTGGCCCTAGTGTGAAGAAATACCTCCTGGAAAAGAAATTGCCACTCAAATGCCTCCTGGTACTGGACAATGCTCCTGCTCATCCTCACAACTTGCAAGAGTTGTTGCCTGACAACTTAAATTTCATCAGAGTGAAGTTCTTGCCTCCTAACCCCACTCCTCTCATCCAGCCCATGGACCAGCAGGTCACTTCCAACTTCAAGAAACTGTACACCAAAGCACTGTTTCAGAGGTGCTTTAATATGACCAATGACTCTGAATTGACCCTAAGAGAGTTCTGGAAAGAACACCTCAATATCGTGCATTGCATAGGCCTTATAGGTAAGGCTTGGGAGGAAGTGACTTCCAGGACTCTGAACTCTGCTTGGAGACCACTGTGGCCAGACTGTGTCCAAGAGAGGAATTTTGAAGGATTTGAGGCTGACCCTGACGACCCTGTGCCTGTTGTGGAACATGTTGTGGAACATGTTGTGGAAGATATTGTGGAATTGGGGAACAGCCTGAGGTTGGAGGTGAGTGGTGAGGATGTGGAAGAGTTGGTGGAGGAGCACAGGGTAGAGCTAACAACTGAAGAGCTGCAAGAGCTTCATCTGGAACAGCAACAGACCACAGCTGAGGTTATTGCTTCACAGGAGGAGAGAGAGAGAGATAAGGAGGTGCCTTCTTCAGTGCTTAAGGAGATGTGTACAAAGTGGAATGAGTTGCAGACATTTGTTGAAAGATACCACCCTGAGCAAGCTGAAATGAGCCTTCTGTGCAACCACTTCAGTGACAGAGCCATGTTGTACTTCAGAAAAGTGTTGAAGAGTCGCCAGAAACAGAGAACTCTGGACAGTTACTTCACCAGGCAGGGGTCTAGTGACTCTCAAGCTGGTCCTAGTGGCATTAAAAGACCAAGAAGGGAAGTAACCCCAGAGAGGGACTTGTTACCTGAAGTCCTTTTGGAGGGAGATTCCCCTTCCAACCATTAACACCCTGCCCCTGTCAGCAACTCTACCTTCCAGATGCCTTCAACTCTTCAATAAAGGTAAGTAAATGTTATTGTTTTTTTTTTGAGTGATTATTTTTTTGTGGAACGAATTAATTGTATTTACATTATTTCTTATGGGAAATAAGGTTTCAGATTACGAAAGATTCAGATTAAGTAATAGCTCCTGGACCGGATTAATTTTGTTAACCGAGGGTCCACTGTATGTGCAGTAAAGGTTCTCTGTACACTCTCTAGATCTGCAATTTCACCTGCCTTGAATGGAGATGCTAATGTACAGCAGAATTCCAGCCTAGAGAGAAAAAGTGATTTAAAAAGGATCATCATTGGCTTAGCAAATCTTGTTTTGAACGTTCTCGTTATCCATCCTATCATTTTCTTTGCAGTTGTGATCGTGGCACTGTTGTGATCCTTGAAAGTGAGATCCTCAGACATTACCACTCCCAGGTCCCTCACATTATTTTTCTGCTCTATTGCATGATCAGAGTTTGTGGTATACTCAGTTCTAGTTATTATGTTGACATCCTGTGCCTGTGGTTATGTTGACAGCCTGCACCTGTGGTCATGTTGACATCCCACACCTGTGGTTATGTTGACATCCCACGCCTGTGGTCATGTTGACATCCTGCACCTGTGGTCATGTTGACATCCTGCACCTGTGGTCATGTTGACATCCTGCACCTGTGGTCATGTTGACATCCTGTACCTGTGGTCATGTTGCACCTGTGGTTGACATCCTGCACCTGTGGTTATGTTGACATCCACACCTGTGGTTATGTTGACATCCTGCACCTGTGGCCATGTTGACATCCTGCACCTGTGGTCATGTTGACATCCTGCACCTGTGGTCATGTTGACATCCTGCACCTGTGGTCATGTTGACATCCTGCACCTGTGGTCATGTTGACATCCTGCACCTGTGGTCATGTTGACATCCTGCACCTGTGGTCATGTTGACATCCTGCACCTGTGGTCATGTTGACATCCTGCACCTGTGGTCATGTTGACATCCTGCACCTGTGGTCATGTTGACATCCCGCACCTGTGGTCATGTTGACGTCCCGCACCTGTGGTCATGTTGACATCTTGTTCTTGTGGTCATGTTGACATCTTGTTCTTGTGGTCATGTTGACATCTTGTTCTTGTGGTCATGTTGACATCTTGTTCTTGTGGTCATGTTGACATCTTGTTCTTGTGGTCATGTTGACATCTTGTTCTTGTGGTCATGTTGACATCTTGTTCTTGTGGTCATGTTGACATCTTGTTCTTGTGGTCATGTTGACATCTTGTTCTTGTGGTCATGTTGACATCTTGTTCTTGTGGTCATGTTGACATCTTGTTCTTGTGGTCATGTTGACATCTTGTTCTTGTGGTCATGTTGACATCTTGTTCTTGTGGTCATGTTGACATCTTGTTCTTGTGGTCATGTTGACATCTTGTTCTTGTGGTCGTGTTGACATCTTGTTCTTGTGGTCGTGTTGACATCTTGTTCTTGTGGTCATGTTGACATCTTGTTCTTGTGGTCATGTTGACAACTTGTTCTTGTGGTCATGTTGACATCTTGTTCTTGTGGTCATGTTGACATCTTGTTCTTGTGGTCATGTTGACAACTTGTTCTTGTGGTCGTGTTGACATCTGGTTCTTGTGGTCGTGTTGACATCTTGTTCTTGTGGTCGTGTTGACATCTTGTTCTTGTGGTCGTGTTGACATCTTGTTCTTGTGGTCGTTTTGACATCGTGACGCAAGTCATGGTGGCAAGAAATCGCTCGCTCATTCATGCTAAATACACACACAATGCTTGAAAAAAACATGGGGTACCTATTGTCTTCCATACACTTCTGTATAAAGTACGAGGAAAGCTGACTAATAAATGTGGGTAGAGAGGGATAGAACAAACAAAGCACCGTTCAAAATAAGCTTTAATCAAAACACTGAGTCTGTGTATAACTTTATCAAAGTCGTATTTTATAGTCCTCACTGTGAATTATTCTTCAGTATGCTAGTGGATCCATGGAGCGTGGTAGTGTTGGTTGATCCTTAAGACAGTTACGAACGGATCAGCAGTGGACAAGTGTCAACTGTGGTGTAATATAGTCGAATCGTTTAGGTTCTGTTTATAAAACAGTTTTCTAGTGTTCTTTTCGTGACCCAGCAATTTCATGCAGCAGAAAATAATTCCTTATATTGTATTTATCTTATATATTTCCTTATATAAATGTACATTTATATTTACTTATGTAAACAAATTTACATTTACATATGTAAATGCCGGATTAATGTGGGCCGGCGAGTGAGGTTAGGTAATATAAGGTAAGATAAGGAATGGTGACAGTCGTGAGCAAATCTCCAGCGTCATCAACAACCACTAAACATGTCTGCTTGCCTACATATTTCGCAGGGGGCGGCGACCATCAGCGAAAGTGTTCTCCCACCCTGCGCGGCCATGCATCTGCGCCCCGTGCCGCGGGCATGTCATATAAGGCAGAGTACAGCAGTTTCTGGCTGAGGTATAGCACTTTCCTGCCCTCCCACCTGCCGCCCAGGAAGGCTTGGCATCCTGCCTCTTCCCCGTTGCCAAGTAATCACCCATCACAACATAATTACTGTAAACATATATAATTTCCCCCCCCCCCCCGAGTTGGACGCCAACCCGTCGTCTTTTTCGAAGATCCCGACGATGTTATTGGACAATTTGATTAGGACAAAAAAGTGAGCAAAATTATGAAAGGGTTTTGAATGTGCATTGAAATCAAACATCATCAGTGATAAGTAGGACAAATACAGCTGGTGGAAGTGGAGTGGGGAGCACCGCCCCCTACACACCCAAGGGCTGAAAACTGCAAGCAGAACGCCCATTTATAGGCGGGGGGGAGGGAGAGGTGGGCGGCCCTAGATCTCACCCCTGCCCACCCTGTCATCCCCTTCCCCTTCGTTATAACACTTCAGAAAGACCGCAAAGTAGTGTACCATTTACCGTAGCGACGCTCTCACAAACATGGCAGCTCACTGCTTTCATTTATGATATTAAGAAATATCAGTGTTGTAAATCGCATGTATTTCACAATTAAATATTAGTTTTAGTTTCACGGCCATTTTAATCATTAATGGATGAACACTTTGACACACATAATGCCGAAGATAAGAAAATAACTTGTATTGCATTAAAAAAAAATCAAGGAAATGTATTAAAAATTTGAGAATTGACACATTAGTATTAAACTTATTACAATATACACATACATAATTTACCGCCGCCACACTCTCAAAGGCGTAAAAAATTTACTGTGTATTCAGAGGGGAAAAAAATGCAGACAGAATTAAGTTCGTAACCCCTATAACCTTTCCCGCGAGGCCATCTTCCCGTCACCAAATTTGGCGCGCACTTCCAAGTCTTGAACTGCGTCAACAAAGGCCGGAAATAAGATCACCTCCACTCCTATTGTATTATTTTGAGATAAAATATACAGTATAAAAGTCGTTTATTGATCAAGTATGTAGTGTGATAAATTTTCCATACGGGTCTAGCGCCTATGAGACCTCATTTTGTTGCTCATTTTTCTTTACATTCTGAAACAGGTTCAGTGACTTTACTCTTTCTTAAGTCATTTTATCCTGGTGAAAGGCTTTTGATTCAAGAAACTAGAGCCACTCTTCCCTTCACTGTATCAAACATGATCGTCTTCCATTCCCCAGGCGCTTTGACCCCCACGACCTTCCCCATAAATTATAATTGCAATAATTATACCACTACTTATGTATTATTATTATTATTATTGTCTAGGTACTGCCTGAAGAATCCTTCCCATACTGAAGGTTGGTCGTCCTCAAGACTTGTAACAGGAAAACAAACCACATTTACCTTTGATTTGATTTCTGAGACAGGTGTTACTACCTTCACTCTGGTCTCGTATCTAAGACTCTAGCTCCTCTCTCCAGTATATTGCAATCATATACTATAACACGCAGTGAGAGTTGAAATGATGGTAGCTGCTGCTGAAGCAGCAGCTTTCGGATCAAAGGAGTTGCGAGAACACGTCAGGTTTCAGTTCGTCTGAAGAGTAGATGTGTCAGGGTAGTTTTACTGTGACTGGACCACAAAATCTTAATATCTTAAGGGGTTGTCTTTTACAGTCTCATCTACGTGGTTTCATTGCGTAGGTTTTCAAAAGCATTGAAATTTGCTACCCCCCCCCCATCAGTGGCGGACCTACATTTTTTGGGCCTTTGAAGCTTGAACTGTTATAGGGGCCCCTTTGCAACCCCTTCTCATACAGTAGACCCAAAAAATTTAAGTAATGTGGACTAAAGTCGCTTCTAGGGCCCCTCAGGAATTATGGGCCCTGAAGTTTAAGCTTCATTAGTATCATAATAGATCCGCCCGTGCACTACACACACACACAAACTTACTAAAACACGCTATACTAGCTTGGTCAAGCTGCAGACCACTTCCATGTTCAACCATCTCACCACCGTAGGCGACTACCAGAAACATTCCATATATATTAAAACTCTTTATTTCATCAACAATACAAAATTATGTCTGAGATTTGTAATACGGTAGGTACATATAAATATATCTCTAAGACAACAATGTCTGTAATAATAAATATCGGGAAAGAAGCAAGAGGTGACGGGGGAAGAGGCAGCACCCAGGGTGCTGGTAGCTCACTGCGCAGGACACACTGTGGCAGCACCCAGGGTGCTGGTAGCTCACTGCGCAGGACACACTGTGGCAGCACCCAGGGCGCTGGTAGCAAATTTCGCAGGACACACTGTGGCAGCACCCAGGGTGCTGGTAGCTCATTGCGCAGGACACTGTGGCAGCACCAAGAGTGCAGGTAGCTCACTGCACAAGATACACTGCTTTCCAATGTCGCAAAACATACTTGAAACAATTATATGTGAGGGCTCATGGAGCGTGTAACTAGTTCACACAGTCGAGGATTTCATCTACACATACACACAGGAAGTGGTGGAAACACATTTCATCCTGTAAGAGCAGGTATGATACAACTTACGAGGCCAGAAATTGTGTATGACCATTCGTGAATAGTTAGTAGGGGTTGAGATTAGACGATCTCCGTAGAAATACATTAGAATGAATGTGTGTACACACGCATTCACTAAGGCTTACTATACATTTATCACCACTGCGTCCTCACCCAAGTGCATCCACACATAAACAATTATTCCTCATAACTGAACATTCTACTGTAATGCAAGAAATAGCCTTTCTATGTAATGGCGAACATTGTATATCCCGTGTGTTCTGCTTTCTCTCGTCCTTAGATGTACCTCGGCTGTTGGACTTCTCTTGGAGGGGAGACTGTTGGAGTTCTCTTGGAGGGGAGACTGTTGGCGTTCTCTTGGAGGGGAGACTGTTGGAGTTCTCTTGGAGGGGAGACTGTTGGCGTTCTCTTGGAGGGAGACTGCTGGGTTATCTTGGAGGGAGACTGCTTTGAGTTTCTTGGACTGGAGACGATTGCAGCTGTCCTTGGAGAGACTGACTGGAGTTCTCTTGGAGGGGAGACTGCTGGAGTTCTCTTGGAGGGGAGACTGTTGGTGTTCTCTTGGAGGGGAGACTGTTGGAGTTCTCTTGGAGGGGAGACTACTGGAGTTCTCTTGGAGCGGAGACTGCTGGAGTTCTCTTGGAGGGGAGACTGCTGGAGTTATCTTGGAGCGGAGACTGCTGGAGTTCTCTTGGAGGGGAGACTGCTGGAGTTATCTTGGAGGGGAGACTGCTGGAGTTATCTTGGAGGGGAGACTGCTGGAGTTATCTTGGAGCGGAGACTGCTGGAGTTATCTTGGAGCGGAGACTGCTGGAGTTATCTTGGAGCGGAGACTGCTGGAGTTATTTTGGGAGCGGAGACTGCTGGAGTTATCTTGGAGCGGAGACTGCTGGAGTTATCTTGGAGCGGAGACTGCTGGAGTTATCTTGGAGCGGAGACTGCTGGAGTTATCTTGGAGCGGAGACTGCTGGAGTTATCTTGGAGCGGAGACTGCTGGAGTTATCTTGGAGCGGAGACTGCTGGAGTTATCTTGGAGCGGAGACTGCTGGAGTTATCTTGGAGCGGAGACTGCTGGAGTTATCTTGGAGCGGAGACTGCTGGAGTTATCTTGGAGCGGAGACTTGACATACAATTGAGATTTCTTTGCAACTGGAGACAGCACTTGCAGGAATCTTAAGTCACAGTTGGGAGTCTTATGCAACTGAGGCTTGAGTCACTGCTGATAGTCTTAAGAAGCTGAAGGAGCCACTTAGGAGAGAGAAGCTTATAACGACGTTTCGGTCCGTCCAAGAAGGACTGAAACGTTGTCATAATCTTTTCTCTCACTAATGTGTGGGTTATTTGTGAATGAATAAACATTTTACCAACAACTATAATGAGCATTTTAACATGGTAAGGATAATGTTATGCATAACAAATCTAACCAAGGCTGATGTTTATCATTTACATATACCTTCAGAAGCTTTATAACATCCGTGCCAAGATACTTCAGGAAATCGCCAATTTCAGCGCCATGATACATCTGGAACATCAGCGCTAAGATAAGATGGTGATAAGTCTTCATTACACCACTGCAGATGGTGATTAGTCTTGCGGTGTGAAATGAAGGTACACTGGTATTTCTTGAGTGTTATAGACACTCCTTGGTTCCAAATCTTGACTCAAGCTACAACTAAGTACCTCTGCCTGAACTTAAAACGCAGCTTAGTTTGCATAAATCTAATATTAAACATAGCCAGTGACTGGTAATAGGAAGCTTCTGCCTTGTTGAGTTGAGGAATTGTGCACACGTAACAAGTGAAGACCAATCTTGGGTTTCCTCTTGAGCACTTGAGGACATGACATATTTTACACCTCTGACGTTAGCTCCTCTCCGCCATATGGCGTTATACGACTCACGCGGCTCTGGTGCACTTTTGGGAATATAATAATAACAAGTGAGGGACAGGAGCCATAACTAGCAGACACATTTGGCATCAAAACATAGCCATCACGTCGCCACTCATACAGCGTACATAAACCCCGAGGCAAAATTAATGTTTTAGCCAGTGTTTTTGTCCAGTCTGCCAACGAGTCTTGGCTACTGCCTTGCCGAACTTCCTACCCCAATAAGCACACAAAAAGTAATTTACTATGCCTGGTTATCTTCACCAGCAGGGGTAGCCTGTAGATTATGGTGAGCGTTCATCTCTTAACTCAGCAGCAGCTAGTGGGTGTTGGCACGGTAGCTTGGCTAGAGCACCTTGTTCTCGTAGACATGCCCTACTTCACCCACCTTCTTCCTATCTCTATGCCCTAAATTCCAACACTTTTGTATTCTTTCTTGCGCGCACTTCCTATGTTTTGTTTGTTTGTACAGTATACGTTGTCTTCGTTGGTTCCCGGACGTGGTTTTGTCAACTGGTAGGTTAAGTCTCTCGCCCTTACTGACAGTCTGTGCTGCATTGTTGTCCTGTGTTGGGTAGTGGTGGTTATAGTCCTCGCCCTGGGTATGCCACAGTGGTTTAAATAGTGGTAGTGGTGGTGGTAGCTTTCGTGATGGTGGTGATCCTAATCCTCGCCCTGGATGCGCAATAGTTGTTCAGGTAGTGTTGGTGGTGGTGGTAGTAGTAGTGGTGGCAGTGGTATTTTGTGGTGCTAGTCCTCATCTTCGTCGGAGTCAGAGACGCCCATGCAGTCTGGACACACGGGCTTGTTGTCGACCGCATAGTACTGTTTCTTCCTCATGCTCTGCTTGCAGTCCTTCAAGAGAGGAACAACCAGGCATCGCTAATGTTAACGCACTGCAGTATACTGCTACCTGTCAAGCAACTCTTACTAATGAGGTTTTTACCACACATTTGTTAAGGTCACAAAATAAGGTGGTGACATAACACACCAGGAAGCAGTGTTAACTCTGCTACACACACTGTGACACACGAAGTAGTAGTAGTAGTAGTAGTAGTAGTAGTGTGTACGACAGCATAGTACAATATGGGAAGTTATTATATATTAAGCATGGGGAAGTTAGTTGAAGTTCCAACACTTAGCATCACGAACTGGGTGAGAGAGAACTCTCCGAGACTAAGAACACGAATCTCAACGTAGGATGTTGAGAATTTTTTCCCCGAAGCTTGGGAAGATTGATCGCTTCAATACACAAATAAGCCGCACATAGAAGAGAGGAGCTTACGACGACGTTTCGGTCAGACTTGCACCACTTACTGTAAATGGTCCAAGTCGGACCGAAACGTCGTCGTGTTATTTGTGTATTGTTCCAGTCACGGTATTGTGCCTAGCTTCGCTGACAAGAGGGCAGTTTTCAATCTCACGTCTCGTAATAATATAAACAAGAGAAAGCCTAACCCAGGCGTGTTACCCTGAGGTTTACAAGAGAAGTAACGCCACGAAGCTTCAGACCAGAGGTTAAAGGCAGCGCTACAAAGGTGCCTTGATACCATTCAAAGGCTCCAGATGCAAATATAATTATCCTCACTATTTTCGGACCTAACCTGAATACCTCCCGATTCCCAAGCGTTATATGACACTAGTAAATTTGCACTTCCCATGAATAATAATAATTATTATTATTATTTTTATTATTATTAATTCAATCGCTACTAAGAGGATATAGTTCCAGTAAGATGTGATAGGTCATCACTTGAGAAAACAATATTTATCCTTGCTGATACTATATTATTTCCTAAATTCTCACTTTTTAAATATATTTTTTTTACGACGAGACGATAAAATTGATTTAAGTCAAAATAAATGTTTTAACGTTCCACATATCTAAGAATTTGTTTGAATTTAAAGTTCGCGTCTTAGTGTCAGTCTTAGTCTTACCCTACTCTAGTGCCAGTCTTCTCTGGCCCTCTCCACTTCATAAAGAAACCATTTTTTACCTCCATATAACGAACAATATGCCACATATGACCATCGGAAACGTAGAGACACGGAACGCTACACTACCACTTCTAATACCACACATGAGCACGCTAATCCTACGCAAATTAATGTACTAACTGATTTGAAGTCATGCTCGGTACGCTTTAGTTATCAAAGTGGCAGAGACGCGGTGAAGTGAGCGGGAGAACCATTCTGTTTTAATCTGTTTGGACAAAATAATGCAGATAGAAACAGTACGAGGCTCCAGCTGTGTTACTAATGTTATGTCCAGTACTTTTATCCACAACTTGTAGGCTTGGCTCGTGAAGCAAAGATCATTTGACCAAACATGACGAGGCTATGTATATATTGTTGTCTGCAACCATTAGTCTGAACATCACGAATATATATAATGTCGTGCCGAATGGGTAAAACTGGTCACTTAGCAAGAACTCTTTTAAAATTAAGTCCTTTCTAAAATTTTCTCTTATACGTTTAAAGATATATATTTTCATTTATGTTAATGTAAAAATTAATAATTTTGTACCAAAGGAACTGTAGAAAACTTACCTAACCTTATTATGACAAGCGCAATTTAATTTAGCCTAATCCAACTAAATATATTTTAGATAAGTTTACAATAATTTAATAATAAACAAAACACAATGAAATTTTTTTTTTTCTTTAGGCTCGGAATGATTTTTGCGATGATTTTTGCGAAATTATTGCATACACAAATTTTCGCTTGCCTTATTCGGCAAGAAGAGCGTTGCTATTTAACCCAAAATCGCAAGTTTTACCTATATATATATATATATATATATATATATATATATATATATATATATATATATATATATATATATATATATATATATATATACGTATATATATTATATAAAATGTCGCAAATTTTTTTTCCTAATGATACCCAGCAGACGTAGCAAAATTTAGTCTTTAAAAATGGTTATTTAGAATTTAGTTCATAATAATAAATCACGCTCAAAATAAATAAGCAAAATAAAGGAAAGCATTATTTGGTTTAGATGAGAACGCTGGAGATCAGGTGAGACACAACATGCAAGTTCTTAGTGTCGGTAGCGAGGTGTACAGGAGCGTGCACACTATATCACAGTGTACAACACAGCCTGCTGCTGTACATTATAATTATACATCCTAGCTTATGTCACAAGAACCGCATGGCTTGTTTGCAGAAATTTAAAAAAAAAATCTACTTTAATGGTTTATTGAGGTTCCAGATTTTAGAAAAGTTACGTGAAAGTCTACCGTATCAAAAGCGACACGTAATCTGTATTGCATCTTTGAACTCTGCATCTTTGAACACTGCATCTTTGAACTCTGCATATCTGGACTGCATTTTTAAACACTGTTAAAGTTTTCAAAGGGGATACTCCAACCTGTATTCAAACATAAAGCGATATAGCAATGATATAGATCTGGAAGGAGAGAAGTCACTTACCTTGACAGTGATGGTAGCAACAGCTTCAGCAACATAAGGAGTACCGAGCTTACATAATCATGCAATTTTCACACAGAAAGAGAAAAGAGGCTGAAATAAAGAATGAAATTAGTTCTTGAACGCTGCAGTATGAAGGAAATGAGGGAATGATTAGGTCCGGAAGGTCTGCTATAAATTTTTGAGAAAGAGAGACAAAGACAGAAGGACAGAAACAGAGAGAGATAGAGACAGAAAGTAAGTAGGTAGGTAGGTAGGTAGACTTACCCTGCAGACGAAGCACTCTGGATGCCATTGAGCGTTGAGTGCAGAGATGTAGTTCTCCATGATGGGGGAGTTGCAGCCTCCACACTTGGGAGCGAACATGTTGAAGTAGTCGTCTCGGCAGTAAGGCTTGCCATCCTTCTCGTGGAAACCATCGTCCCCGAAGGTGTTGCCGCACTGCGTGCAGAAGAAGTGATCCGGGTGCCACGTCTTGTCCAGCGCCGTCACGCATTTCTGTGACAATCCACCAAAGACAACAATGAAGTATATGTTACTGTGGCAGACATAGACCAAGCAGGTTCCACGATGAACACTTCTCAGTGAGAAACAACCTGACTTCCCAGCGCCTTACGCTCAAATTTTTTAAGTGAGATTGTTATACATTTTCGTACAGAAGTCCTTTTATTTCTGCCCAGATTTCCTGTGATTTTCGTTACTACCGTGTGATGTTTGTACTCTCCAGTAACCTATTTCCATCTTTACCCATTCGCTGTCACCTTTTTCTTCCCTCTACATCTACCTATTTACTACCTTTAAATGTTCCCCTCTCTCGCTTCCTGCTTCCATTTTTCCCCTTCCCTCCCTGTCTACATCCCCCTCTTTACTTCCTCTGCCGCTCTTCCTACTTTAATCTTCTCCCTCCTACGTTTCCTACCCCCCGTTGCTCCCACCCACCTTCCCTACCACCGTGACTGCCTCCCACCCAGCCCTGCCTAGCGAGCCCAGGGACACTCACGTCAAGGATGGGACCGTTGCAGTAAGAACAGCGAGGAGAGAAGAGGTTGTGGTAGTCTGGCTCACAGTATGGCTTGCCGTCCCTCTCGAAGAAGTTGCGGGTACCAAGTTCCTGGTTGCAGTGAGAGCAGGTGAAGTGCTCAGGGTGCCACGTTCTTCCCAGGGCTGTAATCACCTGTGTAACACACACACACAAGAAGAGATCTTACTAAAACTCAGAGTCGATAATAACTAGCATATAATCCAAAATATACGTCAAAACAAGAAGGCAAGCTTACAAGGAACTTAAAAGAAAGGCATAGTTGTATAATTAAAATGTGTGTGAAGTTGTGTAGAGAGATGTATCTGAATGACATGAGTGACTAGTGCCACTGACGGTATAAATGTTGCCTCTGTGTGTGTGTGAGAGAGAGAGAGAGAGAGAGAGAGAGAGAGAGAGAGAGAGAGAGAGAGAGAGAAGAAGAATAATAATAATAATAATAATATGTCAAAGAATGAAAGTGAAACTAGTGAGGAGGCGGAGGTGAGAATCAACTAACCTGGCCAACGATGGGTTTATCGCAGGCACAGCAGCAGCCCTTCTGCGTGGTGGTGATGCCCTGCTCCGTCATGTGTGAGGCCAGGGAGCCGAGCATACAATCCAGCTGGTTGACCGGGGGCGGTGTGGGCGTGGGTTCCTTGGGTGGCGAGGGGGCTGCTGCTGCTGCAGGCGGCGAGTACACGGGCGCTGGTGCGGGCGTGGGCGGGGAGGGACTCTTGGCCGGCTTCTGCGGCTTAGCGTATGCAGAATCCACCTGCGTCTGGAGGCTGCTGGCGTTGATCTGTGGCAGGGATACCCACCTCACGTTATTGACGTCCGTGTGTGTGTGCGTATGTGTGTGTGCGTATGTGTGTGTGCGTATGTGTGTGTGCGTATATGTGTGTGTGTGTGTGTTAAGCAAAGGTGGCGGGAAGAGCTCCTTGTGGAGGTGTTGGTGAGATACAGATGTATTGCTGGGTGTTGAGGGGTGATGAGATGAGCGCATTGATGGGATGCTGAGATATGAGCATGTTGAGGGGGCACTGAGATGAGCGTGGCGGTGTGCTGATATGAGCGTGTTGCCGGGTTAATAACGAAGACTATACATTCTTCATAATAGGTACACTATTTCACGAAGGACTTGGAAAAGGGACAGACTAGATCTGAGTTGTTTTCGTGTAGTGGCTTGGGCGTGCAGAATGCCACCGTGAGGGTAGTGGCTTGGGCGTGCAGAATGCCACCGTGAGGGTAGTGGTTTGGGCGTGCAGAATGCCACCGTGAGGGAAGTGACTGGTGTTAGTGTGGGAGCAGAAACCAGGACACCACCACCAGTACATCTGCTTGAGACTCTGTACCGGGAATACAAACCTGAGACCACACGGAGGAGGGGGCGGAGACCCCCTCAGAACCACTTGCAGGTAGTTTCGTCACCAGTGGCGAAACGTCGCCTTCAATAAATGCCTTGACTCTACATGGGTGTCTCATTCCCACAATCTCTCAGTATTAACATGCTTGTACATGTACACGTCAGGAGGTAAATCATGTACACGTCAGGAGATAAATCATGTACACGTCAGGAGGTAAATCATGTACACGTCAGGAGGTAAATCATGTACACGTCAGGAGGTAAATCATGTACACGTCAGGAGGTAAATCATGTACACGTCAGGAGGTAAATCAGGTACACCCAGCAGGTAAATCAGGTACTCTTATACCCTCCAAACTAATGAGCGAGACGGAATATGGCAAGACAAAAATAGCCAGCTTTTGTTCCCACTATGTAACTATCATATCAAATAATAATTCCTAAGTGTTGCAGAAGTGTGGTGGTGAGAGCTTCAGTGTGGTGGTGAGAGCTTCAGTGTGGTGGTTGAGAGCTTCAGTGTGGTGGTTGAGAGCTTCAGTGTGGTGGTTGAGAGCTTCAGTGTGGTGGTTGAGAGCTTCAGTGTGGTGGTTGAGAGCTTCAGTGTGGTGGTTGAGAGCTTCAGTGTGGTGGTTGAGAGCTTCAGTGTGGTGGTTGAGAGCTTCAGTGTGGTGGTTGAGAGCTTCAGTGTCATGCAGTATACTGGTATTTGGTCGACAGGTTGGCTGATGTTTACTCCGTAGGTTCACCTGGCACGGGTCGAGTCACTGACCCCCACGGCTCAGTCTATGACCGCTCCAGAGGGGTCAGTGCCCCCCGCGGCCCCGTTTATGACTATCGCTCCAGAGGAAGGTCAGTGGCCCCCACGACCCGGTCTATGACCGCTCCAGGGGTCAGTGCCCCCCGTGGCCCTGTCTATGACCAGCAAATCCCTGCGTTAACGGTCTCATCAACCATTCGCATCACAGCCGTTGTAGGAAAAGTGTGTAACAATACGCATGGCGTCACAACCAGGATAGTAACAGTGTGTAACAACACCGAGACAGGTAACAGCGATTATCAGAATGAGATTAATGACTGGTAGTTAATCAAACACACGAGGGATTACTGACTGATCATTAATCAAATGTACGAGGGCTTACTGGACCGTATGTTCAGAGGAGGATATTTTTCCGCCACCCTCCTCTGCATGTGTTGTGTTGTTTTACCTGTGTGTAGTCACCTGTGTACAGATAAAGGAGCAGAGGTACTAGACTTTCTTTCAAGAGGATGCGACCCACAACAGTCGACTAACACTGGTACCTACTTACTGTTAGGTGAACATGGTACCTACTTAGTGTTAGGTGAACATGGGCAGAAGGGATTAGAAGACTTGCCCAAAAATCCCACCCTGCTCTAGGATCAAACTCGAAACCAAACCTAACCTAACCGGGCCCATGAGGTGAGTACACACACACACACACACACACACACACACACACACACACACACACACACACACACACACACACACACACACCACACACACTCGTGTCGGATAATAAAGGTAAACAGGTCGTTGACTTTATACAGAATTCAAGGTCCTGACAGAACGAGGTCTAGATAGAGAGGTCGAGGGGTCCTGTTAGACGGAACGAGGTCTAGATAGAGAGGTCGAGGGGTCCTGTTAGACGGAACGAGGTCTAGATAGAGAGGTCGAGGGGTCCTGTTAGACGGAACGAGGTCTAGGCAGGGTCGAGGGGTCCTGTTAGACGGAACGAGGTCTAGGCAGACAGGTCGAGGGGTCCTGTTAGACGGAACGAGGTCTAGGCAGACAGGTCGAGGGTCCTGTTAGACGGAACGAGGTCTAGGCAGACAGGTCGAGGGTCCTGTTAGACGGAACGAGGTCTAGGCAGACAGGTCGAGGGTCCTGTTAGACGGAACGAGGTCTAGCAGACAGGTCGAGGGGTCCTGTTAGACGGAACGAGGTCTAGAGCAGACGGTCGAGGGTCCTGCCTAGACGGAACGAGGTCTAGGCAGACAGGTCGAGGGGTCCTGTTAGACGGAACGAGGTCTGGCAGACAGGTCGAGGGTCCTGTTAGACTGAACGAGGTCTAGGCGACGGTCGAGGGGTCCTGTTAGACGGAACGAGGTCTGACGACAGGTCGAGGGTCCTGTTAGACGGAACGAGGTCTAGGCAGACAGGTCGAGGTCCTGTTAGACGGAACAGTCTAGCAGACAGGTCGAGGGTCCTGTTAGACGGAACGAGGTCTAGGCAGACAGGTCGAGGGGTCCTGTTAGACGGAACGAGGTCTAGACAGACAGGTCGAGGGGTCCTGTTAGACGGAACGAGGTCTAGGCAGACAGGTCGAGGGGTCCTGTTAGACGGAACGAGGTCTAGGCAGACAGGTCGAGGGGTCCTGTTAGACGGAACGAGGTCTAGGCAGACGGTCAGGTCTTAGACGGAACAGGTCTACGACAGGTCGGGTCCTGTTAGACGGAACGAGGTCTACAGACAGGTCGAGGGTCTGTTAACGGAACGAGTCTAGGCAGACAGGTCAGGGTCCTGTTAGACGGAACGAGGTCTAACAGACAGGTCGAGGGTCCTGTTAGACGGAACGAGGTCTAGGCAGACAGGTCGAGGGGTCCTGTTAGACGGAACGAGGTCTAGGCAGACAGGTCGATGGGTCCTTTTAGACAGAACGAGGTCTAGACAGACAGGTCGAGGGGTTCTTTTAGACAGAACGAGGTCTAGACAGACAGGTCGAGGGGTCCTTTTAGACAGAACGAGGTCTAGACAGACAGGTCGAGGGGTCCTTTTAGACAGAACGAGGCCTAGACAGACAGGTCGAGGGGTCCTGTTAGACGGAACGAGGTCTAGACAGACAGGTCGAGGGGTCCTTTTAGACAGAACGAGGTCTAGACAGACAGGTCGAGGGGTCCTTTTAGACAGGTCGAGGGGTCCTTTTAGACAGGTCGAGGGGTCCTTTTAGACAGGAAAATCGCCAAACCCAAAGGAGTCATCCGACAGCACCCGAGTCATTGAAGATAATCAGAATTGATCCAAGGAAGGAGAGGAGAGTTCCAAATCCTCGGATTAAGTGCCCTTCCCAATGAAGGGGTGGTCCTGAGAGTCTCAGACCTGATACACTGGTCTTGGGACCAAAGTGGCCACGGTCCCAATGCAGAGGATATGGTCCAAGGTCGTTGTCCTTGTACGTAGGTCTTGTCCATGTTCGTAGGTCGTGGTCCTTGTACGTAGGTCGTGGTCCTTGTACGTAGGTCGTGGTCCTTGTACGTAGGTCGTGGTCCTTGTATGTAGGTCGTGGCCCTTGTACGTAGGTCGTGGTCCTTGTACATAGGTCGTGGTCCTTGTACGTAGGTCGTGGTCATTGTACGTAGGTCGTGGTCCTTGTACGTAGGTAGTGGTCTTTGTACGTAGGTCGTGGTGCTTGTATGTAAATAGTGGCCTGGTACAATGGTCCTGGTTCATGTACAGTGATCCTGGTACACTGGTCCTGGTTCATGTACAGTGGTCCTGGTACACTGGTCCTGGCTCATATACAGTGGTCCTGGTACACTGGTCCTGGTTCATGTACAGTGGTCCTGGTACACTGGTCCTGGTTCATGTACAGTGGTCCTGGTACACTGGTCCTGGTTCATGTACACTGGTCCTGGCTCATGTACAGTGGTCCTGGTACACTGGTCCTGGTTCATGTACAGTGGTCCTGGTACACTGGTCCTGGTTCGTATACAGTGGTCCTGGTTCATGTACAGTAGTCCTGGTACACTGGTCCTGGTTCATGTACAGTAGTCCTGGTACACTGGTCCTGGTTCATGTACAGTGGTCCTGGTACACTGGTCCTGGTTCATGTACAGTGGTCCTAGTACACTGGTCCTGGTTCGTATAGTGGTCCTAGTACACTGGTCCTGGTTCATATAGTGGTCCTGGTATACTGGTCCTGGTTCGTATACAGTGGTTCTGGTTCATATACAGTGGTCCTGGTTCATGTACAGTGGTCCTGGTACACTGGCCGTTGCTGTGGTACACAATCATAGTCGTGGACCAGCAAGAGTGGTCCGGGTACATAGCCTTCACTGTACCGAGCATGGTATCACAACGTATTTCGATAGACCGCAGACCTGAACGGCCGAAGTGCTAGAGATTCCACCCACGAGAGACAGAGGAGAGAGAGAGAAGAGTGAGAGAGAGAGAGGAGAGAGGCTCACCTGTGCCAGACAGGCAAGTAAGCACTGTGGCTGCTAGCGCTAGGCTTCCTGTATTTATGGCAGCTCCCTCTCAGCCTCCCTTCCCTCCATCCTCCCTTCCCTCTGCCATCACTCTCCTCTCCCTCCTTCAATGTCACCCCTCCCTCCCTTTGATACAGTGTGGGAACAAACGCAAGACAGTGTTTGCCTTAAGTAGGCCATCACACTAGATGGCTACTATCCTGTCTGTCAACTTGAAACTTCAAGGTGATTAAAGATCTTGACAAGCATTCCATTACGAGTTCAGTGACTTCAGCAGCTTCAGGAGTTTCCTTCAGGCAGGACTGGGAGTTACCAATACGTGGGAGTTACCATTAAGGAGAAGTACATAGTTACCTACGGGGAAGGGTTTACTGGGAAGAAGTTGAGGAATCTACCGGTGCAATATTCCAGCACCACCACCTGCAGCCGCTTTCTACCACCTGTCAGCCCTTTCCCCCACCACCTGTCAACCCTTCCCCCACCACCTGTCAGCCCCCCCCCCACGCCCACAGTCACACATCACCTGCATTATTAACATTATTAGATGAAGTGTCAAGGAAGGTCGTTTATAACCAAAATTTTGGACGTTGTTGTTGTTGGCCGTAGCTTTCAATGTCTCAGTCTCTCAATAGCTCACTCTCTCACCAGCTCTCTCTCTACCACCCACTCACTCACCCACACAAAACAACCCTGATCTAGAGAGTAGCATGCCTTGTGGGACAAGACCTGTCACTTGTTACTGGTCTTGTAACTGAGACGTAAGTCTAGCTCTATAAATCTCTTCGTCAGCCACTGTCAGTCAGTCTTACTGTTCATCTGTTACAGTATCTTTTTTTTTTTCTCTCTCTCTCTTTCATACATTTACCCATATTTGGCCTTGAGCACTGCCACCTTCCCCCTCAACGCCTTCTCACGGTTAAATTGATCACCAACCCATCATGGAGGTTTCTTTGGTACCCCCTAACCCACCTAGCTCTCTCTCTCTCTCTCTCTCTCTCTCTCTCTCTCTCTCTTCTCCATGCAAGATAATCAGTCAATAAATTAGTCTCTCGATAAATCAACGAATGACTCAAACAACTTGTTAAACATTCATTAATAGACTCCATCAATTTATCAACCAATCAATTATTTAATCAAATAATTAATTCGTCACTAAATAAAAAAATCTACCCTTGCAACCATACGCTGAGGTCTAGGGGGTCGATCCTCGGTACGGTTAGAAACATTAGGACGTGTCTCCTTAAAACACCTGTTGTCCAAGTTCACCTTTCAGTAAAATAGGTACCTGGGTGTTAGTCGACTGGTGTGGGTTGCATCCTGGGGACAAAATTGACCTAATTTGCTCGAAATGCTCTGCATAACAAGGGGCTTTCTATATTGATGTCTGCTAGGCCTGTATACCTTGTACATGTTTTTTTTCTCAAGTCGGCCGTCTCCCACCGAGACAGGGTGACCCAAAAAGAAAGAAAATCCCCAAAAAGAAAATACTTTCATCATCATTCAACACTTTCACCTCACTCATACATAATCACTGTCTTTGCAGAGGCGCTCAGATACGACAGTTTAGAAGTCCCTCCAAACTGCCAATATCCCAAACCCCTCCTTTAAAGTGCAGGCATTGTAATTCCCATTTCCAGGACTCAAGTCCGGCTAACCGGTTTCCCTGAATCCCTTCACTAAATATTACCCTGCTCACACTCCAACAGCTCGTCAGGTCCCAAGCCCAAGCCCCTTGCCCACAAAACCACCTTTACCCCTTCCCTCCAACCTTTTCGAGGATGACCCCTACCCCGCCTTCCTTCCCCTACAGATTTATACGTTCTCCAAGTCATTCTACTTTGATCCATTCTCTCTAAATGGCCAAACCACCTCAACAACCCCTCTTCAGCCCTCTGACAAATACTTTTAGTAACTCCACATCTCCTAATTTCCACACTCCGAATTTTCTGCATAATATTTACACCACACATTGCCCTTAGACAGGACATCTCCACTGCCTCCAGCCGCCTCCTCGCTGCAGCATTTGCAACCCATGCTTCACACCCATATAAGAGTGTTGGTACCACTATACTTTCGTACATTTCCTTCTTTGCCTCCATGGATAACGTTTTTTGTCTCCACAGATATCTCAACGCACCAATCACCTTTTTTCCTTCATCAATTCTATGGTTAACCTCATCCTTCATAAACCCATCCGCTGACAAGTCAACTCCCAAATATCTGAAAACATTCACTTCTTCCATACTCCCTCTCTCCAATGTAATATCTAAATCGTTTGATACCCTCATCACCTTACTCTTATCAATGTTCACTTTCAACTTTCTACCTTTACACACTCTTCCAAACTCGTCCACTAACCTTTGCCTCTTTTCTTTAGAATCTCCCATAAGCACAGTATCATCAGCAAAAAGTAACTGTGTCAACTCCCATTTTGTACTTGATTCCCCATAATTTAATCCCACCCCTCTCCCTAACACCCTAGCATTTACATGTATTTACAGAAATAAAGGTTATTATTATTATATAGTACATATAGGTGAGTGTACACACACGATACTGAAGAGCCTAGTCCAAAATCTGCACACTACCATAAGAACGTAGTGGAGCGAGTGACATGGGAGGAAGATACCCAGTGAAGAGCAAGGGAGCCACGGGCACAATACGAGAACACTGTGTCAACATCCGTGGGCCTAGTCTCGACCTGCTACCAGCAGACATCGGGAACATCGCTGGAACAAGTGTGGAAGTTTTCAAGAGGAAACTAGAGCACTATCACCGCGGTGTGCCAGATCAACCAGGCTGTGATGGGTATGTAGACCGGGTTGCCGCCTGGCTGACCAGGCAGTCGACAGAAATGCCTGGCTCCGGGCTGGGCTGCTGCAGTAGGAAAACTCCAGAAGCAGGTCACAGGTAAATCTGCATGTTTTTTTCAAGACTCAATCTATGATGCTCGCTGAGAAGCTCGACAGGCTTGACCTACGATTTTAACTTTACAAAAAGTTAAATCCATAAGTAGACGCACTTTTAATTCTCCTAAGTCACACACATGATGTCTGAAGTAGAAGGAGAACAAGGCAAGACATAACACGATAGATGGAAGAAACACAGAGGAATGGAAAAAAAAAAAAGTCACTTTGAGGCAGATGGACGAAGAAAAGGCGAATAATATTGTCTCCCTTAACCTCAAGACGTGAAAACGGGATCCCCTAGTTGTTGTTGTTTTTAAATTTCGTGGAAAATCTTATAAAAATCTTTAGAAATGAGCTACATGATTTTGTTGAAAATTTAGTGTATTACGAAGGTGCAGACTTAAGAATTTTCCATTATATTATGAAACGTGTTATATATTTTCATGTTCAAATAATTTTTGAACGTCATATAGCTAACACCCGCGTTGTATAGCTAACACTCGCGTTGTATAGCTAACACCCGCATTGTATAGCTAACACCAGCGTCGTATAGCTAACACCCGCGTCGTATAGCTAACACCCGCGTCATATAGCTAACACCCGCGTCATATAGCTAACACCTGCGTCATATAGCTAACACCTGCGTCCTACGACAAACACTTGCGTCAGGAGTGTTTCATTTCTTGTAGTAAAGAAAATGGGATCAAGTGTTCCCTCCCCAGGAACACCAGGAGTAACGTCACCTTTGATGAGTTACCTGGAGAGTTTACCTGGAGAGAATTCCAGGGGTCAACGCCCCCGCGGCCCTGTCTGTGACCAGAGTTCTTCTGCTCCCGGAGCCCGGCCCTGGGCCAGGCTCGTTTGGTGCTTGCCTGGTCAGCCAGGCTATTGCTGATTAGAGGCCCGCTGCCCCACATATCCATCACAGCCTGGTTGATCTTCCCTGACCACCTTCCAGCTCTCAAATGCTCCAGCACTCGCCTAATGCTCCAGCACTCGCCTAATGCTCCAGCACTCGCCTAATGCTCCAGGACTCACCTAATGCTCCAGGACTCACCTAATTCTCCAGGACTCACCTAATGCTCCAGCACTCACCTAATGCTCCAACACTCGCCTAATGCTCCAACACTCACCTAATGCTCCAACACTCACCTAATGCTCCAGCACTCACCTAATGCTCCGGCACTTTCCTAATGCTCCAACACTCACCTAATGCTCCAGCACTCACCTAATGCTCCAGCACTCACCTAATGTTCCAGAACTCAATGCTCCAGCACTCACCTAATGCTCAAGCACTCACCTAATGCTCAAGCACTCGCCTAATGCTCCAACACACTCCTAATGCTCCAGCTCTCAAATGCTCCAGCACTCACCTAATGCTCCAGCACTCACCTAATGCTCCGGCACTTTCCTAATGCTCCAGCACTCACCTAATGCTCCAGCACTCACCTAATGTTCCAGAACTCAATGCTCCAGCACTCACCTAATGCTCAAGCACTCGCCTAATGCTCCAACACACTCCTAATGTTCCAGCTCTCAAATGCTCCAGCACTCACCTAATGCTCCGGGTTTCGTTCTTTCCCTTTTTTATATTCCCACCCTTAATTTCCTCTCCGTTTTTCTCTCTTCCACTTCCCCTTTACTCTCCCCCTTCCACTTTACTCTCACTCCTAACCCCTTTGCTCTCACCCCTAACCCCTTTACTCTCACTCCTAACCCCTTTGCTCTCACCCCTAACCCCTTTGGTCCTCTTACTCTTTCATCCCCATGAACCGCTCCTCCTCCATCCCTCTCCTCCTCCATCCCTCTCCTCCCTTAATCACCCCCCTCCTCTTCCTCCTCTACGTCAGATTCATAAGCTGGCGACAGTTATATTGGGATAACTCCCCATAAGGGGAGGCTAGGAGGGGGAGGGGGAGGGGAAGACCTGGAGTGGGTGAGGGAAGATGTCAGCATCGTGTTGGGATGCACCTGTCGCCCTGCTACACCTGGAATTAACCCTCCCTCACACCTGTCACCCAGCCTTACCCCCACCTCTCTCCCTTATATATATATATATATATATATATATATATATATATATATATATATATATATATATATATATATATATATATATAATAAAAACACGAACAAGCTATACAAGATGCAAAACATCCACGGGGAGTTGAATGATAGTTCTAGGCCTTTCGTGTTGCAATCAACACATCAGGAGCTTGCAATGTTGCAGAAAAGAGAGAAGGTCCACGCAAATATGATCACAGGAAGCGACTTTGCATATTATGATTATTTTGCATATTATATTACATTCTCTTGAGTAATATTGTTTTGGTTTTATAAGAACGTTTGTCTGTTACTATGAATAACTTCCGTGTCTCCCTGAGAGCTGTCAGACCCAAACAACATACTCGCCTGGTCACTGAATCCCATTCAGCGCAGTAACTGGATGTCCGTTAAAGCCAGTGGTTCGTTAAATCCGAATTACGAGTCTCTCCATGATCGTAGTAATAATGGACAATTCTCGATTTAACATTATATCGCAAAGTAAATTAACCCACCGAACGGCAACAGATATATTCTGTTGTTTACGACTGTTGTTCGGTCACAGAGTTCATCTATAAATTCGATATCCATTCAATCGGGTTCGTTTAATCGAGGTTTTACTGCATTCTGTTGGAATTTGTTAGGTCAGTTTACGTGAACCTAAACCAAAAAAAAAATACTCCGATGCCCTGAGAGTTGAATTATGCCAAAGAACGTTGGGAAGCCAATGATTTGCTCTTGAACTCTCTAACTCTTTTACAAGGCACTCTCTCAACTCTTACTTTTGCTGATAAAGTATCCGAGGAAGGAAAACACAGCTCCAATTCCATAGATCAAAAGCTGATGAAGACGACAGTTGGAAGGTTAACCACTAGGCTACGAATATCCGGTCATAAGTGTAAAAAAATGCACAATAATCATTATAAATGTCTATATGGTACTGTACTTACAAGTTATATACAGTATACTTATAATTGTCATATTCAGTGTTTATAAGACACGTGTAGTGTACTTATAACAAAGTTAATGTGCAAGTATAAGTATTAGGAAGAGAGGTTTGATAATGTATATGTGAATCAGAGATGAAATGACGGTAATGATAATGATTCTTTATGTAAATGAATATGTAAATACCGGTGAGTGTCAGTCCATATACAGATATTTGAGTGTAATGAAATTTGGTAGATAAATGGAAACAGTTATAACAGCCTACTTACCTTACTGTAGACACGCGCGCACGCACGCGCGCGCGCACACACACACACACACACGCACGCACGCACGCACGCACGCACGCACCACACACCACGCACACACACACACACACACACACACACACACACACACACACACACACACCACAAAAAAAATCATATTCATTTACAGTTTATTAATATTAGTACCAGGGTAACGCTTGACACCTTTCATCTCTCTCTAAATAATTACAGATAACACTGAAACAATCCTTGTTGCCACGACCACACCCTTAGTTATTCTTATAGCCCAGGAACTAGCATCTTTAATGGAAATTAGATAAAAGTGTGTGTGTGTGTGTGAGAGAGAGTATCGAGAACAATATATTAGTCCCATGAAATATATTGTTCTCAATTAGGTCATTTTTATTGTTTGATACAAAGATACCAAAGTTATATTTAACTTTTTACTTTAAAGTTCTACTTTCTTTCGTTGATTTATCAGTTTTATCATATAGAAGTAATTCAGTGTTTGATGGAGTCCGCAAGAATTGTGCCTTAAGTCCTTTCTCTCCTATCTTTAATATCAGTACCTTGTTTCTCCAACAATCATGTTGGTCATTATGTAAGTCACAATATAGAGTCAGTGATGATATACATCATCAGTAATGATCAAGGTGTCAAGCTTAGTGTTATAAGTTAACTGTAGTGTCATTAGGATGGTAAACAATTCAGTTCGCAAACGCCCAGTTGTTAACTCTTATGCCTAACTCAACCTGTCTAGGCAGGTGGCAACAAGAGCAGATGCAGCCTCTGTCAGTAGACTCCTGCTTAGATCCAATCATCGAAAATAATTTGTGATATATTATTGCTAACATCTATGCGAGAAATTTCCTTAATGGGCTTAGCATTTAAGAAAGGGATTATCAGTGATGAGCTTCTTCGGAGGGACTAAGACATGTGCTATTAAACGAACAGAACTTACATAAAAGGGTAAAATGTTTTTGTTTATAACCATACAGTTCATGCAGGTTATAGAATAACTCTTATCTTTTCAAAATCCATTTTTATTTATTTACCTCCAGACGTCTTGCAAAATTTATGGTGACAGTATCTGGTTTATTTCTCAACCTTTTAATGAAACGTACAATGTTAAGCTCAATTATGCTATCACTGATAGTAGGAATACCAAGCCCTTTCCTCGCATTAATAACTCTGGTAGTTTTAGCACACTCGGTAATAAAGGTGAGAGCTTCGCTTTGCATTAGCTCCAAGACCTGGAGAGAATTGTTCTTCGCTAATATTAACATGGGCGCAGCATAACCAATTAAGGATCTCATATAGGTTATATACATCATTCTCACTATTCTTACACTAGCACCATAGTTTGAGGTGTAGCCAGCAACACCTCTGAGAGCATTTAGTCTATCTTTGCACTTCCTGTTTAGGTGTGGTATGGTTGATTTACAGACAAACATTGTCAAACATTGTCCTATAAAAATGAAACAGATTACGAATAAACGGTTAGGCTGCCCATGGCTAACTAACAACTTACTAAAATCCATTAACAAGAAACATCAATATGAGAAGCAATATAGACGGGGATTCATACATAAGGAGTTTGTTAAACGCTATTCATCAGTTCTCACCAAACTAATAAAAAAAGCCAAACAATTGTACTACTCCAGCAGATTCACTGAAACAAGAGGAGATATAAAAAAGACCTGGAAAACACTCTCACAGATTATGGGCACCCACAAACTGAAAAAAAATAGGGATATTGTCCTAACTAAACCAAACGAAACACCACTACAGCCTATTGATACAGTAAACAAGATAAATGACTTCTTCTCAACTATAGGATCAAATCTTGCCAGTAAAATTCCAGATACCAATGCCCGAGCAAGTGATTACCTAGATGGGAATTTCCCATCCTCCTTATATCTTGCACCTACAGAACCCACAGAAGTCTCCATGATAATCAAGTCACTTAAAAATAAATCAGGACATCTGTCTCAAGTTCCACCCTTAATATACAAACGAGCTGCTCATGTCCTTTCATATCCTATTTCTTTACTTTTTAACAAATCATTAGAATCTAGCACCTTCCCAACACTACTCAAAACAGCAAGGGTTACACCAATACACAAAGGTGGTGACCCTACAGACGTAAATAACTATAGGCCTATATCAAATCTACCATTGCTATCCAAAATATTCGAGAAACTTGTGCACAAGAGATTATACTCGTTTATAACTACACAAAGCATACTCAACCCCTGCCAATTTGGCTTCAGGAAAAATAAAAGCACTAACGATGCAATAGTAAAAATGATAGACCTGCTTTACACAGCACTTGAAAATAAGGAATATCCACTAGGACTTTTTATTGACTTAAGGAAAGCTTTTGACACAGTAAACCACGGCATCCTACTCCGCAAACTTGACCACTATGGAATAAGAGGTCATGCACTAGCATACCTCAAATCCTACCTCACTAATAGGTACCAGTATGTCACTATTAAAGACACATCCTCCACGACACTACCATTAGACACCGGCGTACCGCAGGGAAGTGTCCTTGGTCCCCTGCTCTTCCTCTTATACATCAATGATCTTCCCAATGTATCACAACACTTGAAACCAATACTCTTTGCTGACGATACAACTTATGTCATCTCCCACACAAACCTTGCCACGCTTAATACCATTGTTAACGACGAATTAATAAAAATATCAACATGGATGACTGCCAATAAACTTACACTCAACACTGATAAGACCTTCTATATTATGTTTGGCAACAGAACAGATGATCCACAATTAAACATTAAGATCAACTCTACACCTATTGCTAGACATAACGAGGGCAAGTTCCTGGGCCTTCACCTTGACAGCAGCCTGAAATTCAACACCCATATCCAACACATAACAAAGAAAGTGTCCAAAACTGTGGGATCCTCTCTAAGATACGGTATTATGTACCACAATCAGCCCTACTCACACTATACTACTCACTCATCTATCCCTACCTCACATATGCCATTTGTGCATGGGGATCAACAGCATTTACCCACCTAAAGCCAATAATAACCCAACAAAAAGCCGCAGTAAGAATTATCACACAATCCAACGCTAGGCAGCACACCCCCCCACTCTTCAAAGACCTAAACCTACTCACTGTCCAGAACATCCATACTTACTACTCTGCTATCTACATTTATAGAACCATTAATTCCAACTTTAACCCTGAGCTAAAACACTTTCTTGACAGTTGTGACAGGACCCATAGACATAATACCAGACATAAACATCTCTTTGACATTCCCCGTGTCCGACTAAATCTATACAAAAATTCAATGCGCATAAAAGGGCCTAAAATCTGGAACTCCCTGCCTGAAAACTCTAGAACTGCAGACACAACCTCCATTTTCAAAAGCACCGTTAAAAAACATCTTATCTCACTTACGCACCCAACCGGTAGTTAACCATACGAAAACTAATTTATCTTGCACATATCCACAGCAAAATACACTTATTGATATCTGTGATTCTCCTTAATTTGCACATTACTAACCACAGCAAAATACACTTATTGATATCTGTGATTCCCCTTAATTTGCACAGTTCCAACCAAAATTCTAATACAACTATTGCTCCATAATACTTAAGCTAGTCATAAGTTTGCCTAAGATACTCCAATATAGAATCTATATTATGCCAATATATCACCTTTATCATTAATATCTAAACTAATTGCTAACTTTTTATACTAATTGTTAAATTCTCAATGTTTAAATTCAAGTACCTAAATTTTGTAAACCTAACCTTACAATCTGTATATCCATTGTATAGCTATTGAGTAAGACCTATCATAAGACTGCCTGAAAAGCCTAGGCATACCTAGGCATATTATTGGCCATCTTGTAATATCAACTTTAATGTATAACTATAAGTACCCCCCACCTTGTATTACATGAAATAAAGGATTTGAATTTGAATTTGAATTTAAAAGGTCACGTCTACACTAGGATATCCGACATTTAACCTAGTTGATGTTTTCACCCTGCAGACAAATGAGTGGAGCATGTTTGCGTGTCACTGTCTCAATCTTAGATGCCAATATAAGGAGTCCTAGTCGATAACATAGCATATACAGTTTTTGAGCTTCATTAAAAATAATATTCATTTCTTAAGCCCATTGTGGAGATCATGATGTCATCAGTGTAGGCCTATTGGTACATGTTCAAGTGAGGTAGGTAGAGCATTTAGGAGAGCATTAAGAGGCACGTAAGTTCCCCCGTCTTCTAATAACATGTTCATTTCCCCACTATAATCTACCTTCTCTATAATTACTATTGCATTTGCTTTGTCCGTTTCGTGTGGTGAAGTCTACGATCTTTCCTTAATTCATGGTGTAACTTAACAAATCTTTGAGGACAATTGTGTTGTAGAGGTCTGAACAAAGCTCAGACCTCTACAACAGACCTATTCGGCACGACATATATATATACGTCGTGCCGAATAGGCACGACATTATATATATATATATAGTGTCGATTACGTAAAACTTGCTATTTTGGCTTTAATAGCAACGCACTTGCCGAATAGGGTGAGCGAAAATTTGTGTATGCAATAATTTGGCAAAAATCATTCTGAACCTAACGAAAAAAATATATTTTATTGTGTTCGTTTATTATTAAATTATTATAAACTTTTATAAAATATATTTAGTTGGATTAGGCTAAATTAAATTGCGCTTGTTATAATAAGGTTAGGTAAGTTTCCTAAGGTTCTTTTGGTACAAAATCATTAATTTTTATATTAACCTAAATTAAAAAATATATATATCTTTAAAAGTATAAGATAAAATTTTTGAAAGGACTTAATTTTAAATGAGTTCTTGCTAACTGAGCAGTTTTACCTATTCGGCACGACATATACATATGTACACACAAGATGGCGGCTAGCGTCAGAGTGGAATGTCATGATGTTTTTCATATATTGTCCTGGATGCACATTTTTTTTTTTACATTTATAACAATTCTCAACTTTTATCTAATTTCCGGTTTACCTTTATTTCTAGCCTAAATTTCCTGGGCATTATTACATAAAACTCAAAATAAACATCAAACTCTCCCCTCAAAAGAAAAATAATTAAGTGCTATATACACACCAGTCCTTTACATACTAATCAATACTTAATAATAGTTGGTTAGGGTTATTACACTTCACACCGTGTTAATTAAGATCTCGCCCGTCATGCACATGATGCAGAATAACATCCCAGGGAGAGGGTCACATACTCTCCCTCAACCCAAAGTTAGTCTCCCTCGTTACAATTAAACCTTGTTTCCCTTGTTCGCATTCTTCTCTGGTGAGGGTGACACTGGCGTAAGGTTAAAATTAAGTTATGGGAAAGCGATGTAACCATGAAAGGATCGCAGTGACCGCGGAGAAGTAGGTACTCAGGTTTGGTCGTTAGCACCTCATCGGCATATAGTAGGTACCTGCCTTGAGGAAACAAGAGTACAATGACTGGTGGTGGAACTCGTGCTCGGAGATGTTATCGGTGCTTGCTTTCATTGCGTTCCTTACCGCAGGTGTTATTGCTGAAGGTCCTCATTTGCAGTCTTGTGTTGATGAAGATCTTCGATATTAGTGGTGGTACTCCTTTAAGGATGTTAATGGTAACTGTGGTTATTGTAGGTTCAGTTACTGGTGAAGGTCTTCGGTGTTATTGTGGAGTTCTATACCTCTAGTGACAAGTCTTTGACGGCAAAGTTAATAGTGGTGACTATGGTCAGTGGAAAGTTATTATTAGTAGGCAATGATGGAGGCTCTGGCACACCCCGTGCAAGAGTATATACACCGAGAGTTACTTATGTATATACACAGAATCTTTGTGTAAATACACCGAAAGATGGAAGATGTGTACCTCTTCGTGCAAATATTCGTGAGTTTTCTCTGATCCTACTATTAGGTATTAAACTATCCTTGACTGGTGGTGTACAGGTGACATGCAGCCATAATGACCCTCGTGTAGTCAACAGACTTTAAACCTTATAACCCAACCAACCAACCCCGTGCACGTCAACACGAAATTTCTCCCTAGTTCCCGTGCAAGATGTGAGTGACCAGCGAAGGAGAGCAAAAACCCTTCTGGTGTAGTGAAAATACGTTAGAAAACAACTGAAGTCAGCCACCAGAAGAGGTTAAGGACTCTACCCGGTGAAAAATGGAAAGGAATTATGTACAGTGGTGCATAGAGCCGCCACCGCCAGCCCACAAGGTGTACTCACCAGTTTGCGGACTAATGCTGGACTGCGTAGCTGCTCCTGCGTCTGCGGGAGAGGGAAGGAAGAGGCCGAGAGGGAATGTTACTGAAACGGCTCAACAGGAAGTAACAGCTAGTGTAGTGCTAAGTTACCTCACTGAAAGAAGCTATCTGAAGCGTGCGCTGCGAACGGACGCACAGATTCATAGCACAGAAACACTTTTATTAAGACAACGTTTCGTTCAAGGCAAACTTTCCTAAGTCATGAAACCTTGGGCGAAACTTCGCCTTAATAAAGGTTTGCTCTGCTCCAAGTTTCTTGATTTATTCATTTTGACGCTGTGCCTTCAGACAGCAGCTACCTACAGTACAGGTGACGTGGCACTGTCGACCACACACAGTAGACCAAGCACAGAACCCGAGCTCAGTGAGCAGGCATCAAGCTCCCTAAGCACACTAGACTAATCATTACAAAGAAAGGTAGGCTACAGCTGGGCTACAGACTCATTCTAGAGTATTGACGCTAAATTATGAACTTTCCGAGATACTGAAGGAGTTAGTGGACAGAGAAAAAAGTATTATATATATATATATATATATATATATATATATATATATATATATATATATATATATATATATATATATGAAAAATCATAAAATTTATATACTGAAAAAAAAATGAAAATTATTGTAAAACTACAATTTGGACTAATGACTGAGGTGTTAAAGAGTAGGTAGAAGATCTGGTAGTGGGTATGAGGTATCTAGCTAAAGTGCCCATCTATACCCACTACTGCCTCATCCACTCGAGCCCTCTCAAATCAACGCAAACTATTCATGCATATGTAGAGACAAAAAAAAAAAAGAGCGACTTAAGCTTGGAAAAAGTATAAACTATAAGTAGGCAGGGCAAGGTGAGATGGGTGGTGGTGGTGTCAGGACTCCACGGTAAAAGCCAAAACGCTCTCGGAATCCTCTTCATCGTTGTCACCGCCGTCGTTATTAGCTTTCACGTCACTCAAACACAACAACGACATACAAAACAAAAGTCTGTGAGTAGCATTAGCCTAGACGTGGCTACCTGGAGGAGAACAGTCACTCCTAGAGCGCCTGGGTTTTAGTACAAGGCAGAAGGCCAAACATATGCACACTTCCCACTATTTAGTGTCACTAAAACCAAACACTGGTCCGGGGACTGCAGCAGCTGTTAGGGCACGCACGCTGGTCACTAGTGAGCCATTAGGGGCCCCTAACGAGGGCCACACAAGGTCCAGGGGTGATGGAGGGACTGGTACTCACTCTCTCGTTGACACAGGGGAACTCTATCACCTCCCTCACTTCGTACTTGCAGTTGTCTGTCTCCCAGCGGTACTCGGCGTCGTTGCGCTTGACAGGACCTCCCGAGGGAGGTCGGTTGAAAGGGTCGTCAGCAGGACTCTGCAACAACGTGGCCACACCAGGTAAGGCCGGGTCACTCCCCCATTTCACTGCCTTTAGTGCTAACCTAACTCTCCCCTCCCCCAACATACACACTTTACTGCTAACCTAATTCATAACTAATGGGAAAAATCAGAAACAACTGTGATAAAACTTTTCAAATCCAGAATTCATAAAAGCCAAGACAGACGGACCTTCAAACCTCAGCTCTGTCATGACGCGTGTATGCTACTGGTTGTATAGAGCCTTGGTACAGTGTTCTCAGTTTATCCCAGCTGCTCCTCTGACATTTCATTCTCTCTCTCTCTCTCTCTCTCTCTCTCTCTCTCTCTCTCTCTCTCTATCTCTATCTCTATCTCTCTCTAATATATATATATATATATATATATATGCGCAAGACAGGCCACGGGGGATGGAAATTTTCAGCTCAGCATCTCTCACACGTCTTCCTGCGTCATCAGGAGTCATGCAATATTGCAAGAGTAGCAACATGTGGAATGAGAGGAAGTTTTTTTCAGACTAAGGTAGCGTGGTGATGCCAGCTGCTGGCATCACTATGCTTCTCTTGCAACATTGCATAGCTCCTGATGATGCACGGAGATGTGTGAAAGATCTTGAGCTGAAGATTTCCATCCCCGTGGATTGTCCTGCATTAAGATATATATATCAACATCCTTAGATTAAACCATTTTTAGTCGAGGATTTATTCCGGTTTGAGACTACAACCAGGATGTGAGTTTTTTAAGAAGTGGAATTAAGCCTTAGTGATTGCAACTAATGAGTGTTAAATCTTGGGATTAACTTGGTTTGTTAAGTACAAACAAGACGGAACATTACGAGTATATAAACACTGGGATTAATACTTTCTCAGCGACTATAAGACAGTTTAACAACGGGAGTAATCCTGGCGTAGTAACTATGAAGCCAGATCACGAGACACTTGACACGCACAACACTTGTCTTCACAGTGGCAGGTATGGTGATGATGGCTGGTCAGGTCATACAGACACGCAAAAAAAAACTGGTTTTCACAGTGGTAAGCATGGCTGACCAGGTGACAATGACACGCCTAAGACTCTGGTTATCACAGTGGTAAACATGGTGACTGCTGGCCAAGCGAAACGACACTTGGGACGGACAAGACTGGTCTTCACAGTGGTAGGCATGGTGATGGGTGGCCAGTTGACATCAGGGGGGAGAAACATGGTACACACTAGGGGAAGACAACACTCGCTAGCTGGACGACGTTGGGGGTGAAGGGAACGATTGATGTCCCAGCACACGCACTGGCCGGCACCTAGGGTCACCTGGGGATGGGGTCAGCACCTGGGATTGAGGCTCCTGTTACTAGGGGGGTCACCACCAGTTAGTAAGGCCACACCAGCCACCAGCACTAGTGGGTGAGAACAGCTACACTGTCACTACACTGAGACTAAGTTACTCAACGTGGTGGCTGGCTCAGCATGACACCCAGGGGTCACTTCTACACATGCACGCCCATCACAACGGGCGTGCGGGTGTAAAGGCGTGCTTAGCGGCACTACTCACGTTAATTACGAATCTGCGGCGCACCAGCACTCCACCACCTACCCGCGGAGTGCCGTACACCGACGCTGGCACTGACGACACCAGCGGCATGGCGTAGATGTAGGCTTCCGGAGGCAGCGGTGAGATCGAGTAAGCCCAGGGCACCGGAGGCCGTGGCGGAGGCACCGCCAGTACGTCAGCGTCGTCAGGAACCGGAGGGCGCCGCGGAGGCACCGCCACCCCTCCTGGAGTGTAGCTTCTTGTATTCTCGGAGGACGTGAAGACGTGGCTGGAGACGACTCCAGACTTCACCACTTGCTTCTCAATCTCAGCCACATCACACTTCTGTAACCACGTCATGTTACACACCCACAGATACGTTACACATCCACAGATACGTTACACATCCACAGATACGTTACACATCCACAAGTGTGTGTAACACCATGAATTAGACACCTGTGTGTATACATGTGTGGGTGTACGTTACCCACAAACATGTTGCATGTACACACACACACACACACACACACACACACACACACACACACACACACACACAACACACGTAAAATTCTGAAAAAGCTTTAACTGAGACAATAGTACCAATGAAAGTTTGTTCTGGAATTTATCCATGTGTTGATGTGGTTAGACTCACGGGCGCTGTGTGAGAGAATGAGAAGTGTACACACGTGTTGAGCAGCCTGCCTGGGAGCCACAACCATACTGAGCTCTTTGTTGTTGGGGAACTCCAGAAGCTGTTGAGGCGGAGGACGTGGTGTTGGGGGGAGGAAGAACACCGGGGACGGTGGTCGTGTTGGGGACGACTAGACGTGGGAGTGGTAGTACTGGAGGATGAGGATTGAAGATGGTGATGGGAAGGACACGAGAGTAGGAGACATCACAGCCTGGAACACCACACAATATACAGAGTTCCACGGTGTCACCCACGCCCTCTACACTCAACAGCAACTTACTATGCTGTGCAAAACAACCACAGGGAGAGTTGAATGCTAGCTCTAGGCCTTCCGTGTTGCACCTCCCCCTGTGGTTGTTTTGCATTATGTATCGCTTGTTCGCGATTATTGCATTACTATGTTATATACACCCCGTTCATGTGCTATACGTGACACCTTATATATACCTATCACGACGAAAATAATACGCTCCCTAAATTGGCGCCTGTTATGACACTATCAACATTACTACCAGTGTACCATCAACTGTGTGAGACAGTATCCACCCGTAGTACTCTTATTAACACCTGTCTGCCATTTATACATATCACCGTATACCTCTGCCGCAAGACACGTAGGGTCCATAAACACCGGTGATACGCATTACTACGTGCATATACACGTACCACGTATGCTGTGTACATCTGCAGCGCTATGTACACAAGCGAGGCGTAGAGAAGCTGCAGAGAATGAAGGAGGCGGTGAGATGTTGCCCTGACAACATCTCGCTGGACACTGGGACGGCCGGAAAGTGATGATGATGGAAGTATAGAGGAAAATGAATGATGTTTGAAGGTGGTTGGGGAAAGTAGGCAAGTCACGGACTAAGATAACATGCAGGTACACGGTAGGAGAACTTGAAACATCCGGGTGAACATGAGAAGGACGAAAACAATCACTTTCCATCGCTAAGATGTACAGTGAATATAAAAGATGGTGACCATCACGGGTGAAAGTGAAGAGGATGGGTAAATAGAAGGGAGGGTAATAGAAGGAAAGAGAGGGAATAAAGGAGGGCCTGATAAACTGCTCATGCTTGCATTCTTGTACAGTCTGGTATCTGCGCAGTCTAATATATGTGGTCTGTATTCGCTGTGATCTGGAGGCTGTGGTCTGTGTTCTGAGTAGGTCTGGAGGCTGTGGTCTGTTCTGAGTAGGTCTGGAGGCTGTGGTCTGTGTACTGAGTAGGTCTGGAGGCTGTGGTCTGTGTACTGAGTAGGTCTGGAGGCTGTGGTCTGTGTTCTGAGTAGATCTGGAGGCTGTGGTCTGTGTTCTGAGTAGATCTGGAGGCTGTGGTCTGTGTTCTGAGTAGATCTGGAGGCTGTGGTCTGTGTTCTGAGTAGATCTGGAGGCTGTGGTCTGTGTTCTGAGTAGCTCTGGAGGCTGTGGTCTGTGTTCTGAGTAGATCTGGAGGCTGTGGTCTGTGTTCTGAGTAGATCTGGAGGCTGTGGTCTGTGTTCTGAGTAGATCTGGAGGCTGTGGTCTGTGTTCTGAGTAGATCTGGAGGCTGTGGTCTGTGTTCTGAGTAGATCTGGACTTCAATTTGGTTGTGGTCTTAGTTTCGTGTGGTTGACACAGTCATCTTTCGTACACATCTGCGTTAACTTTCAATACACAATGAAAGACTTTTCTCCTTTGCCATTGAATCTACAGGAATTATTTGTTACATAGTGTGGAATTAACAGTATTATATGAGCGGTCAAATACTTTACTGGAGATGACTGTACCATACCAGTGGTGGTTACTGGAGATTATTGTATCATACCAGTGGTGATTACTGGAGATGATTGTACCATACCAGTGATGGTTACTGGAGATGATTGTACCATACCAGTGATGGTTACTGGAGATGATTGTACCATACCAGTGATGGTTACTGCAGATGACTGTACCATAACAGTGGTGGTTACAGCAGCACAGCTATGTTTGTGGAGTTAAATATTCAGTGTTTCGGTAGAGGGGGGAAGGTGCATGGTAGGATGAATGGAAAAGAGGAGGTAAACGGGAAGATAAAGAGGAAGAGAGGGGCGGTGCTGAGAAAGGAAGAGAAGGAAGTAGGTAGGGATGGAGAAGAGAAGATGCTGAATCGAGAAGCGACTGTTGAGTGTAGGAAAGAAAGGCTTAAACCATCGTTGTTGTTGTTGTGTGTGTCAAGCTTTGTACAATGTACAAAGCTTCAGTGTACCACGTTGCACCTCCTCTTACTCGTCTCATAAGAGGGGTAGAGGAGGGGGTGGTGCCATGCTGGTGAGAGGAAGATGGTGCCATGCTGGTGAGAGAAAGGTGGTGCCATGCTGGTGAGAGGAAGGTGGTGCCATGCTGGTGAGAGGAAGATGGTGCCATGCTGGTGAGAGGAAGGTGGTGCCATGCTGGTGAGAGGAAGGTGGTGCCATGCTGGTGAGAGGAAGATGGTGCCATGCTGGTGAGAGGAAGATGGTGCCATGCTGGTGAGAGGAAGATGGTGCCATGCTGGTGAGAGGAAGATGGTGCCATGCTGGTGAGAGGAAGATGGTGCCATGCTGGTGAGAGGAAGATGGTGCCATGCTGGTGAGAGGAAGATGGTGCCATGCTGGTGAGAGGAAGATGGTGCCATGCTGGTGAGAGGAAGAAGGTGCCATGCTGGTGAGAGGAAGATGGTGCCATGCTGGTGAGAGGAAGGGAAACTACCCACAAACATGGAGGGGAGTTACCACAACATGGAGGGGAGTTACCACAACATGGAGGGAGTTACCACAACATGGAGGGGAGTTACCACAACATGGAGGGGAGTTACCACAACATGGAGGGGAGTTACCACAACATGGAGGGGAGTTACCACAACATGGAGGGGCGTTACCACAACATGGTGGGGCGTTACCACAACATGGAGGGGCGTTACCACAACATGGAGGGGCGTTACCACAACATGGAGGGGCGTTACCACAACATGGAGGGGCGTTACCACAACATGGAGGTGCGTTACCACAACATGGAGGGGCGTTACCACAACATGGAGGGGAGTTACCACAACATGGAGGGGAGTTACCAGAACATGAAGGGGTTACCACAACATGGAGGGGAGTTACCACAACATGAAGGGGTTACCACAACATGGAGGGGCGTTACCACAACATGAAGGGGTTACCACAACATGGTACAACAAAAGGACAGTGGTGGAAGTGGATGAGAAACAAGTGGCCGCACAGATCAGTGTGTGTGTGTGTATGTGTGTGTGTGTGTGTGCGTGCGAGCCATTCTGTCAGCCGGCAGTCACAAGAGTGTCAGACGCTGTTCTCCCTCATGCTAGGGGAACAAGAGCGTCTTAACAGCGTCACACGAGAGCGGAGCGTCATGCTGACAAGAAAAACATTAAAAAAAATAGAAATACGCTATTTTCAAACTATTTTTCGTACACGAGAAGAATGACACTCATAACTAATAAATAATGCCAGACGATGTCATGCTGTGGAAAAAGATAGCAGTTAGATAACACCACACAATAAGTTCCATGCTGTGGTATTGACATAAGTCACATAACACCACACAATGGGCACAGTGGGGTGAGAATGTGCCCTGTGGGTCGAGACTGTTAAATATAACTATACATAATATCTACCACCTTGAAGCCTCTGCTAACGTGAGGTCTTGATATTATTGTCTCAAGACCTCACGGGAATTACCAGGCCATGATAGAAGGAAAGCCATTCCCACATCAATAGATTACAGTATTAAAGCCATTTGCTAATCAAAAAGGCGGAAATTAAAAAAAATGCCAGTAACCATCAGTTAAGCAGAGAGAACGCAAGATATGTATTCATGCAACAACAAAAATATACTTAGTGACAGGGATAAACAAAGCAATATACTGAGCGTGACAGGGATAAACAGGCAATATACTGAGCATAACAGGGATAAACAAAGCAATATACTGAGCATGACAGGGATAAACAACTGTGTGTAATTAATGGCTACGAGGCAGTATCTGTGAGAGGCAAGCAAGCAAGTTGAAGATGAGAGACAGCAAACAGAAGAGAAGAAACGACAGGCGATAACGGAGACAGGAAGGAAAAGAGGAGGAGGAGGAGGTGGAGGTGCAGAAAGATGGTTGTGGGGGTAGAGGGGAGAGTTGCACCCTCTCTCCCTCCACAGCTGAAGCCAGTACAGTCGTCCCGTTGTGGGCGACACCACGCCCACACACGCCCACACCGCCCTCTCTCACCACCCACCTATAAACCAATGGTCCGCTCATTACCTCACCTCTATTGCCCGGTCCTATCACGTCAGAGAGAGAGAGAGAATTGGATAGAGAAACTAAACCTCTAGCCTCTATAGCAATGGGTTATTAAACCGTCAACTAGAAGTATAAGACACAGGCGCAACACTTGGGTATCTCCACTATGGAGAAGTTTCGGCAACCGGTGGCTTTATCAGTCCATTACTGGAGACGGTGGAAGACACGTAGCAGTACGAAGTTATCAGTCCCTCAGCCTCGCTAGGACGTGTTCTGAATCAAGCTGGACTGAACACTTTCCAGCACAGGCGAGGGACTGATCACCTTGAACTACTACTTCAAGTCTTCCAGTCTCCAGTATTATTCCCAGTAATGGAATGATGAAGCCACTGGTTGACGAAACGTCGCCACAATAAAGATATCTAATTGTTGTAGCTATGTGTTGTTTACCTAGCTTACAAGTATATATCTCAGCTCATGTAGGCGATAGTGAGGTAATGATGTGGGCGTGGTGGGTAGGTCAGAAGAGCCAGGCGTGGGCGAGAAGCGTGGGTGGTTATGGCGTACCGTGTATGTGCTGACGTTGCCATTCTGAGCTCCCTCACCGCCTCCTTCAGCAGCGGAGAACTGAGGCTGCAGGGATGATACCTGTAGCACCTCCACCCTGGTCGCTGTGCCACCTGCAGTCTCCTTTACCTTGAAGTCACTCAGAGACGCCATTAGGTCGTCCAGCTCCTTGGTGGCGGTAGAGGCTGAAGGCTGCGGCTGCGGCCTGTGGCTGATCATCTGCGGCTGCGGCGGTGGCGACGCCAGCGGCTGATGTGTGGTGCGGAACTCTCTCTGCACCGTCCGCTGTTCCACCACCTCACTGTCAACAGTACAGAAAATCACAATGTCGATTAAGGAACGAACAAAATATACCAGGGCAGTCCCTGAATTGCTAAATAAGACCCACGTGGAACACCTGGGTATCGTTAAGACCCACGTGGAACACCTGGGTATCGTTAAGACCCACGTGGAACACCTGGGTATCGTTAAGACCCACGTGGAACACCTGGGTATCGTTAAGACCCACGTGGAACACCTGGGTATCTTCATCAATACATACAATACTGGAGACCGTGGAAGATGCGGTACTCAGTCCCTCAACCTTGACAGGTGTTCAGTCCCTTACTTTACGTCAAAGCTAAGAGAGTGAACACCAGTCATGGCTGACGGATACTTATCTTCCACTGTCTCTAGTATGTAATGTGTTGCACACACACATACAGAAGTTTAGTAAAATATCACGTAATAAAACTTGACAAATAGCGGAGCTAACTTAGAGAGAGAGAGAGAGAGAGAGAGAGAGATTGAAACACTATATATATTCACAATGTAAACAAAAGCTTCTTCCAGGACGGAGCATCAAACTATTGAAAGAAATTGATACCATCTTCAGCAATCGACACTGGGAGAGACGAGGCAGAGACTATATATTCTTTTATTTTTCCATAACCTCTGCCCACCCTACCAGATATTTGCAGACGCCACAAATTCTACAGAATTCAATGAAAAAAATAATTTGACAAGCAAGTGGAGATACAAATTTCTAACAAACAAAACTCAGGAAATTAAGAAACTCATTTGCACACAACACTGATGTGACACAGTTATTATCTCTCATCCTCAACACAAACCAGAGTATTGTGTTCTGTCACAGTTATTATCTCTCATCCTCAACACAAACCAGAGTATTGTGTTCTGTCACAGTTATTATCTCTCATCCTCAACACAAACCAGAGTATTGTGTTCTGTCACAGTTATTATCTCTCATCCTCAACACAAACCAGAGTATTGTGTTCTGTCACAGTTATTATCTCTCATCCTCAACACAAACCAGAGTATTGTGTTCTGTCACAGTTATTATCTCTCATCCTCAACACAAACCAGAGTATTGTGTTCTGTCACAGTTATTATCTCTCATCCTCAACACAAACCAGAGTATTGTGTTCTGTCACAGTTATTATCTCTCATCCTCAACACAAACCAGAGTATTGTGTTCTGTCACAGTTATTATCTCTCATCCTCAACACAAACCAGAGTATTGTGTTCTGTCACAGTTATTATCTCTCATCCTCAACACAAACCAGAGTATTGTGTTCTGTCACAGTTATTATCTCTCATCCTCAACACAAACCAGAGTATTGTGTTCTGTCACAGTTATTCTCTCATAATCAACACAAACCAGAGTATTGTGTTCTGTCAAGAGGGAGTAAGTGTAGGCACTTGGTGCACAAATTAGTGCCCCAAGTGCCAACACTTACTCCCTCATAAACCCATCACTTGACGTTCCCTTATACTATCCCATCTGAAGTTTTTCTGGGTTCTTGCCCAGACAGGTTCTTGAGATAATGAGATTCTTCTCTACGCCGTGGAGAAAGGGTTAAGGGAAATGAGTAAAGGGAAAAGGGGTTAAGGGAGAAGTGGAACAAACGCCACTTCTTCAGTGGGAGTTGCGGGGGTTGATGGTCTGGTGGGAGACGTGACACTTGGCATGAAGGTAGAGTGGGTGTTTTAAAACACGTTTGCTTTGGCAGGAGCAACCTCGTAGGGGGTGGAATTCATCTTGGAGTGATGCAAGCTGGTGTGAAAGACTCGTCCGATTCGGTACGTTGGTGCGAAATGGTCGCCAGAGTCGCTATGTTGATGTGAAATGGTCGCCAAAGTCGTTATGTTGACAGTCTTAGAAACAATCGTGAGATCGGGCTTGTGTAGCCGCCATCGTAAAAATAATGAACGCTTTTTGGGCAAATGCTCATTGGTCTCAACGAAATAAGTGTTTACCCTGGGAACAAGAAGAGACAGGTGGGGGGCGTTTCTTAAATTATATCCTAACGAATATTTCACTTGTAAAAAAAATCTGAGCGGAGTTTATTTTGATCTGGTGCGTCCTTCGTCAAGGAGGGAGAAAACTGACCCAGAGGCAAACATTATTACTATTTAAATATATATATATATATATATATATATATATATATATATATATATATATATATATATATACATACATACATACAGTATATGCTTCCTAGAACTAACCAGGAAATACATTCTGGGTTTTTTATTTTTCGTGGGAGAAATCTACCAGAGCTGTTGTTGTGCTGGTGACTGTGAGACCAGTCTGGATGTTGTGTTGGTGACTGTGAGACCAGTCTGGCTGTTGTGTTAGTGACTGTGAGACCAGTCTGGCTGTTGTGTTGGTGACTGTGAGACCAGTCTGGATGTTGTGTTGGTGACTGTGAGACCAGTCTGGCTGTTGTGTTGGTGACTGTGAGACCAGTCTGGATGTTGTGTTGGTGACTGTGAGACCAGTCTGGCTGTTGTGTTGGTGACTGTGAGACCAGTCTGGCTGTTGTGTTAGTGACTGTGAGACCAGTCTGGCTGTTGTGTTGGTGACTGTGAGACCAGTCTGGCTGTTGTGTTGGTGACTGTGAGACCAGTCTGGCTGTTATGTTGGTGACTGTGAGACCAATCTGGCTGTTGTTTTGGTGACTGTGAGACCAGTCTGGCTGTTGTGTTGGTGACTGTGAGACCTGTCTGGCTGTTGTGTTGGTGACTGTGAGACCTGTCTGGCTGTTGTGTTGGTGACTGTGAGACCTGTCTGGCTGTTGTGTTGGTGACTGTGAGGCCAGTCTGGCTGTTGTGTTGGTGACTGTGAGACCTGTCTGGCTGTTGTGTTGGTGACTGTGAGACCAGTCTGGCTGTTGTGTTAGTGACTGTGAGGCCAGTCTGGCTGTTGTGTTGGTGACTGTGAGACCAGTCTGGCTGTTAGTGACTGTGAGACCTGTCTGGCTGTTGTGTTAGTGACTGTGAGACCAGTCTGGCTGTTGTGTTAGTGACTGTGAGGCCAGTCTGGCTGTTGTGTTGGTGACTGTGAGACCAGTCTGGCTGTTGTGCTGGTGACTGTGAGACCTGTCTGGCTGTTGTGTTGGTGGTTGTGAGACCAGTCTGGCTGTTGTTTCGGTAACTGTGAGATCAGTCTGGCTGTTGTTTTAATGACTGGCTGTTGTGAGAGCTGCCTGTCTGGCGCCTTAACACGTGCTTGTAACAACCTTCTTTGTTAATGATGGAGTCACGGAATGTGGGTTAATCTCAACAACTAGATGGATCACCATTAAACGTGATCTCCTTGTCTGAGTGTGTGTTAATCACCCCACTAGGAAAGACTTTTATGAACCTTGCAAGACGCCTGGCTCAACACAGGTGCCAAACATGTGCCACAGGTGTGCCAGAACTCACACACCTGTGAGAGCCCTGGCACACCTGTCCTTGCCCTAACCTGCTGCCTGGGTTTAATACTGTCGTCTAGGTAGGTCAGAGGTGGGCGTCAGGCTGGATAATATTAGCTGGCTGAATATTATTATTAGCTAGGCTGAATATTTTATTACTAGCTAACTGCGCACTACGGTGGAAAATACGTCAGTAGTAGTATTTTGTATCTTACCAACCGTTAGTGAGTCACAAGCCTTTCACGTGATCACTGTCCGTTACTAGTCTTTCTGCTGACCTAGCTATGTCATAGGTCACCCTTTGAATGCCGTGAGCATCCCTCGCTCACTAGAGTCAGTTCAAGACAGGGTAGCAGAGCAGAAGGTCAGGCGAAGGCGGCTCTGAGTGTTCTCCCATTTTTACCAATATATAAATTACCAACCAAGCTACGTTTGTGTTTATTACGAAATCCACCATCAAGAACCCACACGACAAATATTCCTGCTGATTTTTTTTTTAATTTTATATCTTGAGGGGTTGTCAGAACCTTTCTGCCAAGAAGGCGACTCAATGAATGATGGCGAGTGCGTTTCTTCTCTTTTGGAGGGTCACTCCAGCTCGGTGGGAGAGTGCCGGGGTGCTTAAACAAGTGAAGGCACAGGGAAGAAAGTTCACGGGAGAGAGAGTACAGGGAAGAGATATTATCAGCAGCTTGACGGTATGAAGCACAGCTTGGCAGTATGACGCACAGGTTGACGGTATGAAGCACAGTTTGACAGTATGACGCACAGGTTGACGGTATGAAGCACAGTTTGACAGTATGACGCACAGGTTGACGGTATGAAGCACAGTTTGACAGTATGACGCACAGGTTGACGGTATGAAGCACAGTTTGACAGTATGACGCACAGGTTGACGGTATGAAGCACAGTTTGACAGTATGACGCACAGGTTGACGGTATGAAGCACAGTTTGACAGTATGACGCACAGGTTGACGGTATGAAGCACAGCTTGGCAGTATGACGCACAGGTTGACGGTATGAAGCACAGCTTGACAGTATGACGCACAGGTTGACGGTATGAAGCACAGCTTGACAGTATGACTCACAGGTTGACGGTATGAAGCACAGCTTGACAGTATGACGCACAGGTTGACGGTATGAAGCACAGCTTGACAGTATGACTCACAGGTTGACGGTATGAAGCACAGCTTGACAGTATGACGCACAGGTTGACGGTATGAAGCACAGCTTGACAGTATGACGCACAGGTTGACGGTATGAAGCACAGTTTGACAGTATGACGCACAGGTTGACGGTATGAAGCACAGTTTGACAGTATGACGCACAGGTTGACGGTATGAAGCACAGTTTGACAGTATGACGCACAGGTTGACGGTATGAAGCACAGCTTGGCAGTATGACGCACAGGTTGACGGTATGAAGCACAGTTTGACAGTATGACGCACAGGTTGACGGTATGAAGCACAGTTTGACAGTATGACGCACAGGTTGACGGTATGAAGCACAGTTTGACAGTATGACGCACAGGTTGACGGTATGAAGCACAGCTTGGCAGTATGACGCACAGGTTGACGGTATGAAGCACAGCTTGACAGTATGACGCACAGGTTGACGGTATGAAGCACAGCTTGACAGTATGACGCACAGGTTGACGGTATGAAGCACAGTTTGACAGTATGACGCACAGGTTGACGGTATGAAGCACAGCTTGACAGTATGACGCACAGGTTGACGGTATGAAGCACAGCTTGACAGTATGACGCACAGGTTGACGGTATGAAGCACAGCTTGGCAGTATGACGCACAGGTTGACGGTATGAAGCACAGCTTGACAGTATGACGCACAGGTTGACGGTATGAAGCACAGCTTGACAGTATGACGCACAGGTTGACGGTATGAAGCACAGCTTGACAGTATGACGCACAGGTTGACGGTATGAAGCACAGCTTGGCAGTATGACTCACAGGTTGACGGTATGAAGCACAGCTTGACAGTATGACTCACAGGTTGACGGTATGAAGCACAGCTTGGCAGTATGACGCACAGGTTGACGGTATGAAGCACAGCTTGGCAGTATGACTCACAGGTTGACGGTATGAAGCACAGCTTGACAGTATGACGCACAGGTTGACGGTATGAAGCACAGCTTGACAGTATGACGCACAGGTTGACGGTATGAAGCACAGCTTGACAGTATGACGCACAGGTTGACGGTATGAAGCACAGCTTGACAGTATGACGCACAGGTTGACGGTATGAAGCACAGTTTGACAGTATGACGCACAGGTTGACGGTATGAAGCACAGTTTGACAGTATGACTCAGACAGATACAACTTGTGTGACATTTTATTGTGGCAACGTTTCGCTCTCCAGGAGCTTTCTTTGTCAAAGCTCCTGGAGAGCGAAACGTTGCCACAATGTCACATTAGTTGCGTCTGTATCCATTTACCTAACAAACTATGGTGACGCCCACGAGGAAACGTTTCGCCCGACCGAATGTCTTCAGTTCCACAGAGATAACCACCTGGCGGAAGAACTGAATAACTCACTCGTGGCGAAACGTTTCGAGTATCTCAGTACTGCACATGTCTTATCTACGTGGCATGTGTCTCATCTACCCTACATATGTGTCTACCTCACGTGTCTCCTCTCTCTCACATGTCTCGTCTACCTCACATGTCTTAGTTCACATTTCTGTGTAACTTCTGCCAAGTGTGTTAACCACTGGAATGTTGATCTCCAGCCTCTGGGCCACCGGGTTGCCACAGGAGAGGAAAACCCTGGAAAGCCCTCAGAGGTAAGAAAAGCCCATCAAAAACTGATATTAAGAATGTAGGAGGTAAAACGGAGGAGATAAAATGGAAAGAAGGAGAGGAGGTGGAGAAGGAATGGATGGACGGGAAAGAGGAGAAGCCAGAAAATGAATAAAAAGAGTAGAAAGAAGGAAGAGTTACGAGCAGGAAGAGTAAGGTGAGGGGGTTGGTCGGGAAATAAGCGACTAACACACCCACAACGAAAGTAGGGTAATGAGGTTGAGTAATACCTCCTGGAGAGGGGTGAGGGAGGGGGGAGTGAGGTGTAGGTGAGGGGAGTGTGTAGGGTGAGGGGTTAAATGTAAATGAGGGAAGACATGAAAGATTTTAAAGAGAGACAGAGATTGAGCAGTGTGGTTGTGGTGAGGTGATGTCAGACCTGGGTGAGGTGATGTCAGACCTGGGTGAGGTGATGTCAGACCTGGGTGAGGTGATGTCAGACCTGGGTGAGGTGATGTCAGACCTGGGTGAGGTGATGTCAGACCTGGGTGAGGTGATGTCAGACCTGGGTGAGGTGATGTCAGACCTGGGTGAGGTGATGTCAGACCTGGGTGAGGTGATGTCAGACCTGGGTGAGGTGATGTCAGGAGTGGTTAAGGTATGTCAGACCTGGGTGAGGTGATGTCAGGAGTGGTTAAGGTATGTCAGACTTGGGTGAGGTGATGTCAGACCTGGGTGAGGTGATGTCAGGAGTGGTTAAGGTATGTCAGACCTGGGTGAGGGATTAGGGAAATTCCTTCAGTGTAGAATTCCACCAATATACCTCTCATAATAATTATAATTATTTATGGGGAAGGTTTAAAAAACAAAGATATATTGAGAACAAGGAATTTGGAGGCAATGAATTTCGATGCGAGAAAAGGGAAGCATAGCTCCAGGTCCCTGAATCAAGAGCCCCCCCGCAACATCAAAGAAAGTTACTACCGAGGGATGCAAGATGGTGATGGGTGGCAGGAGAGGCGAAATATCCAAACAGCCTCACACAAAAATCCGCACTGCATGTGCTCTCAGTCTATGCCCCTTGTGGGTTTAGCGATTAATGATTATAATAATCTCCATCTATGTAAAAATAGATCATTTTATTTTCTGTGTGGGGGGGAAGAGCAATGTTATTTACATACGTACATTGTGTGTTGTACAAATGTACACTGCTCTAAAAGGATGCAGATAATATTATCAAACAGGATATATATTTATATGAACTGTTTACAAATTAAAATGGCCTTTTGGTTGCAAAATTTAGCACCAGAACTTTGGCTCAGAAGATTAAGTGAAGTACAACTGTTTGATGCAGTTTATATTGATGGGTGAAGACACCATGCATTTATATATATATATATATATATATATATATATATATATATATATATATATATATATATATATATATATATATATATATATATATAGCATGCATGGTGAGTTGAATGATAACTCTAGACCTTTCGTGTTGCAATATCAGGAGCTTGCAATGCTGCAGAAATGAGTAGAAATCCAAGCAGATTCGTTGAGCAGAACGTTTTTGCTCGAGCTGAAACGAATCTAGGCAAGGCTTGTCTGGTTCTTGCCTGGTCAACCAGGCTGTTGCTGCTGGTAACCCGCTCGCCCTTATATCCATCACAGCCTGGTTGATCCGGCGCTTAAATAAAAAAAATTATATTTCCTACTGGCAAGCAAGAGGGAATGTTGTAAAGTCTTCAGATTATTAAGAAACAAGCGCTAGACCCGTATGGAATGGTACCAGAGAGGCTACAGTCACAACTTGCGCTAGTTGTCACAACTTGTGCGATAAATATATGGAGATTAACACCATGAGTAGCTGTATTACTGTAACTATAAACACTATACTCACTACAAACACTATACTCACTACAAACACTATACTCACTACAAACACTATACTCACTACAAACACTATATTCACTACAAACACTATATTACAGACACTATATTCACTACAGACACTATATTCACTACAGACACTATACTCACTACAAACACTATACAGACACTATACACACTACATACACTATACTACAAACACTATACTCACTACAAACACTATACTACAAACACTATACTACAAACACTATACTCACCAGAAAACAATACTCAAGAATCAATACTCACAACTGACAATACTCAAGACACAATACTCACAACTGACAATACTCAAGACACAATACTCACAACTAACAATACTCAAGACAATACTCACAACTAATAATACTCACAACTAACAATACTCACAACTAACAATACTCACAACTAACAATACTCACAACTAACAATACTCACAACTAACAATACTCACAACTAACAATACTCAACTAACAATACTCACAACTAACAATACTCACAACTAACAATACTCACAACTAACAATACTCAAGACACAATACTCACAACTAACAATACTCACAACTAACAATACTCAAGACACAATACTCACAACTAACAATACTCAAGACACAATACTCACAACTGACAATACTCAAGACAATACTCACAACTAACAATACTCACAACTAACAATACTCAAGACACAATACTCACAACTAACAATACTCACAACTAACAATACTCACAACTAACAATACTCAAGACACAATACTCACAACTGACAATACTCAAGACACAATACTCACAACTGACAATACTCAAGACACAATACTCACAACTGACAATACTCAAGACACAATACTCACAACTGACAATACTCAAGAAACAATACTCACAACTGACAATACTCAAGACACAATACTCACAACTGACAATACTCAAGACACAATACTCACAACTGACAATACTCAAGACACAATACTCAAAACACAATACTCAAAACACAATACTCAAGACACAATACTCACTGGTTGGTGTCGACACTGTTGAGTTCATCCAGGAGAGAATCAACGGTGGGCCGCGATCCGTTGACCGTCCCGTTGGTGGCTGTTCCGGGCTCTGTTGGAAGAACGGAAACCACTCGCTATTAGTGTTTTCAATGGAAAGAACTAAACCCGTATAGGTCAAAACAGAGCCTAGGGAAAACGGGAGGCAGTCAGGTTTGATCCGATGACTATGAGTGGCACGAGGCACACTGCTGGTATTCCCACTATTATATTTTTCAACACCAGCAAACAACAGGTATCCCTCAAGTAACCCTCAAGTATCTTTCAGGTATCCTTCAAGTATCTTTCAGGTATCCCTCAAGCAACTTTCAGGTATCCTTCAAGCATCTTTCAGGTATCCCTCTTATCTTTCAGGTATCCTTCAGGTATCCCTCTATTTTTCAGGTATCCTTCAAGTGGTACCCACCATCCTCGAGCAAGTCCTCCCCCCTCCCTTCTTTTGATTTCACAAAAGTTTGAGTCTGCCGGATACCACACTTACACACTGTCCAAAAAATGTAATGTACAGCAATGGTGGCGCCCGCCCTCCTTGGCATCTCCCCGTATGGCATCCTAGGTGGTGCCTGGGGCCAAGACGGCATCACGGGCCACACCTTACCTTAAATACACTAATATTTACCCCCAGCCCGACTTTTCTAACATAAATCTGGAGATTCACGCACGCCTATCAGTCTTCCAGGCTGGAGAATTTGGCTGTGTACTGAGGTGTGTGTGTGAGCGCGTATGTGAGTGCGTGTGTGAGTGTGTGTGTGAGTGTGTGTGTGTGCTTGTGCTTGCTTGGAAACACTTCCCGTGATCGGACTGAAGACAAGACCAATCACTCGGATAATGTCAAAATTCTTAACAGAGCTCAGCTGGAAGATGGAATATACTACTGAACACTGAGAGAATGTATGTGTGGTGTGTTGAAGTATCTGTGGAGGAAAAAAATTGTCTGTGGAGACGAAAAATGGACTGTACCAGAGTACAGTGGTTCCCGACACTTTTATACGAGTTTTGAACTTTCTAGCGAGAAGGAAGCTGGAGGCAGCAAAGATGTGTTTGAGAGCAATATGTGGTATATCAGGCAGAGAATTTTGAGAGGTACGTAACTTCCCCCGTCTTCTAGTAACATGTTCAATTTTCCACTATAATCTACCTTTTCCATAATTACTATCGCATTTGCTTTGTTTCGTAAGGTGAAATTTAGGATCTTTCCTTAATTCATGGTACAACTCAACAAATCTTTGAGGATAATTGTATTACAGACCTCTGTAACGCAATTGTCCTCATATATATATATATATATATATATATATATATATATATATATATATATATATATATATATATATATATATATATATATATTTATTATAATATTACTCCATGGGAAAGGAAAATAATTCTTCCTCCGTAAGCCATGCGTGTCGTAAGAGCAAGCCGCTAGTAACCCGTTCTCCTTTATAAATTACTAAACTTAAATATAAAAACTTTAGTTTTTCATTCTAAGCTACCCTACCTAGGTGGGTAGGGCGACTTGAGTTAAACCAATGCCTCCTTTAATAAACCTAGTCAGAGAACGGGCTGCGGGGGCGGTGATCCCCTAAATAATTAATTTATATAAAAAAATAGAGTTTACTTCTAGATATTCACATTCTTGAGTATGTGGAGCAGGTGTCAACAATGTGGTGTTTACCCGCGCTTCTTCACTTCCTGCTCTTCCACCTGGACACCCACCCAGATACAAACTGCCAACATATTTACTACCCCTCCACACATTCTATTATTATCATTATTATTAGTAGTAGTAACATAATTTTGTTACTTTACTGGTGTCTCTGTATGTGGTAAACTTCATGGGTGAGCCTGTGTGTGGGGGGATTTAGACAACCGACAAGTTGATAATTTAGATTCATGTGCAATAGTTAGGTATCTTTATTGCGAAACGTCTCGCCTACACAGTAGGCTTCTTCAGTCGAGTACAGAAGAATTAGCAGAAACAGTATAGACGTGAAGTCGATTTAATCAGTCCCTCAATCTTATCATGATTAATGGACTGATTACCTCTTATCTCCTGATCTACACTGTTCATCGTTGTACTGGACTGATGAAGTCTGTGTGTGGCGCAACGTTTCTGCAATAAAGATACCCAAGTATTGCACACGTCTAATATACACAACAGAGTAACAGGGATAAAACAGGAAATTAAGCTTTATGGCAGTAAGTACAACGATCCAGATGGAGGATACTGGATAATATACGCAGCTTCAAAACTAGGCATGACCCCACTTGTCAGGAATCGGTGAAGATGGTCGATAACAGTTAAGACTGATCATGGGATACAATTCAAACCCTAAAAAGCACATATAGAAGAGCACGATCACACACACACACACACACACACACCTGTGCACAAGAGGGTTGGAAATGCCTTTGTTACAAACTAGTATTTATGCTGGCTATTTACATCTTCACTCCAAAGAAAATATATACAATTCGCTGTGTGTGTGCTCTCATCTATTTATGTTTGCGAGTGTTGAGCTCCAGCTCTGGACTCCCACCTGATGAATTTAACCTGGTATAGTTATTTTTGCCTCATGGCTTAACAGGCCTATATTTAAAATCATGTAGAAGAAACCACAATAAAACAGGTGATTGCAAATAGGAAAAAAAAAAGTCAAAATAGGAAATAAAACCTGAGCGCTTTCATGCGCTGACACATCTTCAGAGGAACAGCAAGGAGAGGCAAGAGAAGCATAATATACCTTGTTAAATTAGACACATATGCAACACTTGGGTATCTTTATTGTGGAAACGTTTCGCCACACAGTGGCTTCATCAGTCCAATACAAAGAAGAAAGTAGTAATAAAAGGAGGAGTTTGAGGTAATCAGTCCCTCGGCCTGGAGTCGATGTGTTCAGTCCATCAATCTTGAAGTAAATACAATATAAGGCAAATAGAAGTTGCTTATATACTGTAGACAGGTGAGATGAAGCAGGAGGAGGCGGGGTCATAGTAGTATCATCCACTAGTCGAAGTAAGTAAGTGTCTAATTTAACAACCATTCATCTACATCCTGTCTGACACAGCAACTTCTTGGGATCTTGATACAAAGGGATTCTTCAACATTTGTCCAAACCTTTGGACAAGGACTTACTTCGACTAGTGGATGATACTACTATGACCCCGCCTCCTCCTGCTTCATCTCACCTGTCTACAGTATATAAGCAACTTCTATTTGCCTTATATTGTATTTACTTCAAGATTGATGGACTGAACACATCGACTCCAGGCCGAGGGACTGATTACCTCAAACTCCTCCTTTTATTACTACTTTCTTCTTTGTATTGGACTGATGAAGCCACTGTGTGGCGAAACGTTTCCACAATAAAGATACCCAAGTGTTGCATATGTGTCTAATTTAACAACTTGTCGGTTCTCTGAACCATTCATCTACATAATATACCTTATACCTTTGAAGAGTTTCGAGAGTTTCACTATCGGAGCCCGGCCGTGGGCCACAACATATTTCAAATTTGTGTTCTGGTATGTATAAACTTGACAGTTTTATAGTCCAGAAGATTGTTCATTAATATTAAAAGGTAAAAATATTTTTGAAGATTAAGACACATGTGCAGTAGTTGAGTATATTGATGAAACGTTTCGCCCATACTGTAGACTTCTTCAGTTAAATACAAAGAGTAGTAGTAATGAAATAACGATGACGTAATCAGTCCCACAGGGACTGACCACCTTAAATACTTTTTCTCCAAGGCTTGACTAATTATATCTTTAATTCATTATTACTGCTCTCTCTGTATGTGACTGAAGAAGTTTACTGTGTGGGCGAAACGTTTCATCAATAAAGACACCCAACTGTTGCACATGTGTCTTAGTCTTCAACTTGTCGATGTTTTATACCATTTTCAACAAAAATATTATTCACAATACAACATGTGTTGTTGACCAGGCGAACAACTGAAATTCATGTTGGACAAACATATGCGTGGTTTAGGTTTGTTCGGGACGGACTTGTGTCTCACCTCAGGGTTTAACATAAAATATGCTTCTCTTGCCTCTTCTTAACCCCTGTGGTTTAGCGCTTCTTTTGATTATAATAATAATAATAATAATCTTGCCTCTTCTTCCTATATCCTCTGAAGTCAACTGTAGATATAAATCCAGATGTACTCCTTTTAACCCTTTTAGGGCTCTAGTTCCTACGCCTTTTGTGTATCCATATGTTCTTACTCTACCGTCCACAGGATGCACAATAAAATAACCACTTCGGTGACAAAATCTAATAAAAAAATCTCTGAAGATGTGTGTAAGCACATGAAAGCGCTCAGGTTTTATTTCCTATTTTCACTGTGGTATATTTTCTAAAAATCATAGTGTGTCAGCCTTCACTCCCTTCCTGGAGTATACCTGAAGGGTGTTCAGGGGGTCAACGCCCCCGCGGCCCGGTCCTCGACCAGGCCTCCCGGTGGATCAGGGCCTGATCAACCAGGCTGTTGTTGCTGGCCGCACCCAATCCAACGCACGAACCACAGACCGGCTGATCGGGCACTGGCTTAGGTATCCGTCCAACTCCCTCTTAACGACAGCCAGGGGTCTATTGGTAATTCCCTTATGAATAATGGGAGATTGGTGAACAGTCTTGAGCCCCGGACACTTATTGTGTTTTATGTTAGTGTACTCATGGCACCCCCGTTTTTCATTGGGAAAATGTTGCTTTCGTAGGGAGTGATTCTGTGTGCAGTTTTGGGACTAGTCCCTCCAGAATTTTCCATGAGTAGATTATGATGAATCTTTCTCGCCTGCGTTCCACGGAGTACAGGTCAAGAGACTTCAAACGTTTCCAGAAATTAAGGTGCTTGACTGAACTAATACCTGCAGAGAAGGTTCTCTGTACATTTTTTAGATCTGCATTTCGCCTACTTTGAATGGGGCTGTTAGTGTACAGCAGTATTTCAGCGTCATGTTCTCATTATCCACTCTATCATTTTCCTTGAAGATGCGATAATGACACTGTTGTGATCCTTAATGGTGAGATCCTCTGACATTAACACTCCCAGGTCCTTCACATTAGATTTTTCGCTGTATTATGTCGTTAGAATTTGTTGTATACTCCTTTCCAGCTATCAGTTTCTCAAGTTTTCCATAACGGAGTAACCGAAGTTTGTCCTCACTGAACATCAAGTTGTTTTCCGTGGCCCACTGGAAAACTTGTTTAAGCTTGGATATTCACCGTGTCCTCAGTGGATGACAGTCTCAAGCAGATTCTAGTATCGTCTGCAAAGGAAGACACGGTGGACTTTGACCTGCCTCGCATGGGCCAGTAGGCCTGCTGCAGTGTTCTTATGGTTTACATCTCTATGCAAGATATGAGGAGGAAAATTATGGGAGTGACTTCATTTCTCTCACAAGATGTTGTCGACGACGACTGGAAAACCGACTTCCGCTGGACTTGATAAACCTGACGACTCTCTCAGTCCTCCATAAAGAGCATAATAAAACCTCTTACAAGTTGTTTCCATTATTCATAGTTGTGTCCCGGGAGATATAGACGGCAATAAAGACTCTGAAAACCATACAGAAGAAGACTGGGAAATATTTTTTTTCACAAGCGTAACAGAGTAGAGATGTAGGCAAATAACATACACAGTTTCAAGCGTTGACATGATCGTGGCCTAGAGATCAGGAATTTATTAATTCGACCCATAATAATTTATAAAAAGGCGAACATCAAGAGCTGTGACTGTAGTAAACACAAGGAAAACTCAACTGAAAAGTCTTGTGAGCACAAACTGATCACGCACAAGAGTGGTCCCTCAATCGAACCCTCAGGTAAGACATGTGGACAAGTCTCCGTACACTGGTGCCCTTGTTCTCCATGCAGTAACTCAATACTCTGGAGTCAGTCGTGTGGAGTCTCATCAGGGAGGGATACAAACATCCACTAATAATGAAGACGGGACACTACCAATACAGTTCTGCTCTTGTAATAACAAACAGATAATTCAACGTTAATCGCACCTACAGAGCCTCTGTGCGGTCTATAGCAAACATCTTCAACAAGGTACTCAAGACAGGGCAACTTCCACACAACTGGGAGGTCGAGGTATCCCGGCCTGCTGCAGTGCACCTTATGTTTGTATGTTCTTATCTACAAGCAAGTGAACAAACAGGAAACACTGAGATAGGATGCTTTATCAGCGAAAAACAAATCAGATTTAGGAATAGGAAATGTTATCTTACTACACTAATATTCACATAGCGGGAATAATAAAGAAACCTCAGTGCATATATTATTCTCCCCGTGTGTGAGCACCAAGTTTTAACAAGCGTGTGACAGGTGAGGCTGCAACGTGCACATGTAACACAAAAATGGAACATGAGGGGTAATGTGTGACACGTGATTAGTGGAACAACAAACAGAGGAAGACACGCAGTGCTATACTTAGAGGTGTTCCAGTGGCTGCTGCTGCTGCCAGGTATCCTGCCTTGTGACCTGCTTGCTATACAAACACACACACACAAACACACAGTGCAGCATAAGATAAAAGAAATTGCAAATACCAGTGAAGAAATAATGGTCGTGAGTAAAAATCACAGCAGACATCAGGGGAAAGTAAACACAAATCGTATAACTTGAGCAGCATATGCAAGATTAGCGAACTTCAGAACAACACTCACGACCCTGAACACACAACCCTTCAGAACAGTATACTCGACACATCCTGAGCTAATCAACAGTTAGCTAAGTAGTGTTAGTGTGGAGCCCCACCTGATCAAGCTCATGCAACCACTCGAAAAAAAAGTCTAAAGATTTGCAACAAGAATTCTTTTCCAGAGCTAAAAGGGAATGCAATACGCGGAGAAGATATTGAGACCTAAACCTGACGGGAACAAAGTGGAAGCTGAAGATGCACATGAGCCATAATTACATATAACTTAAACCCAAAAAATTAAAGCGCCAGTATATGGTGCCCAGAACTAAAAAAAAAAATCAGAAATAAGCCACAAAAATCCAGAAATAAGCCTCAAAACAGATTTCAGAATAAACAAATGTGAACTACAAAACTCAAAGGCACTGGAACTGTTGTCGTTGTAAGAAAGATGAAAAAACTGGATACATGATATCTACCGCACGTATTAAGTAAATAGAAGACTGAGGCACAACGGACAAGGATTTCTCAGAATCACCAACAGAAAGCACAAGCTGCTGCTTGTGATATACCTGTGACCGGTTTCGAGAATTCTCCGACCCTCGCAACCCGGCTTGGGACCTGGCTTCCCTTCTGACTGCCTATTCAGCTACGCTGTTGCTTTTGGCGGCCCACATAGCCGTGACAGCCTAGTTATTCTGACAGCGCAGGTAGCGCGCCCCTTTGAAACGACACTATTTGTTTCTCTAAAATGCATTCTCTAATTGTTAAAAGGGATATAATAAATCTTGACAGAGCGGCTGTCAGGTGTAACTAACTTAAAAGAGGAAGAGCGAGCCACAATTATTGAAAACTAAAAAAGTTAATACGAGAAATTTATTAGAGAAGACGGGTCACCACGCGCCATCATCCCTGCAGCTAAAAGTGGGTCAGTAAACAAAAAATACCTCGTCACTACGTCCTAGTGACATCACCCGGCGCCATCTTCTTGGTGCCATGCACATCCTGTGCTTTATGGCACCATCCTGGTGCCACGGACCATTAACGGATGCCACCACCTGTCAACATCATCCTAGTGACCACATACCTCAAACACCAGTACAAATAATTCAGAACATGGCATGCTCAAGACCCAGCTACTTGGTACATCATATTGTTAACAACTTAGGCAAGCGTTCACCTCGGCTGCAGACGTCGACACAGATCTCAGAGTTGGCGCACACACAAGCACTAACAAAATATGGTGGCCAAAGTGAATGGGTGTGATGGAACGCACCATTTATGCTATACCTTCTCCCATGAAGACACCATGGATGGGACTCAAAATTTATGCTAGCCATAATGAGTAAGTTAAGTGGAAAAGATACATGTGCAACAGTTAGGTATTTTTATTCCGAAACGTTTCGCCTACACAGTAGGCTTCTTCAGTTGAGTACAGAAGAGTTAGCAGAAACAGTAGAGAAGACGTTGTAAACAGTCCATTACCCTTGAAGTGGACAGTCACCCTTGAGGTGGTCAGTCTCTCAGCCCTCAGGCTGATAGGCTGACCACCTCAAAACTAAGTCTTCAATGGTGATAGACTAATTACAATTGTGTTGTAGAGGTCTGAGCTTTGCTCAGACCTCTACAACGAGTTGTCCTCTTAAGATTTGTTAAGTTATACCATGAATTAAGGAAAGATCCTGGACTTCACCTTACGAAACAGACAAAGCAAATGCGATAGTAATTATGGACAAGGTAGATTATAGTGGAAAAATGAACATGTTATAAGAAGATTGGGGAACTTAGTGCCCCTTGAGAGTACCTTCAACCATTGTTTAGAATAACTTGCCATGCCTAAACACGCTGTGACGTATATTGTACGTGTGGATATGTACGTACAAGCATAAATATGTGTGTGCAGATGTGTACGTGCGAACACCAAACAATGTATTAACACCATACAATGAACTGTAACACCGTACAGTGTGTTACCATCATGCAATGCATGTTACTGTAACAAAGGTTTTGCAGGCGTACCGTGGGACGCATAATAGCTGCAGACAAATGGAAATATTCCCCCCATCTTGACACAAATCCAAGACGAACCTTTACACCTGGTTGCTGCAGAGACCGTGTGGTTGCTAGGTAGGTCACCTGCTTACACAATCTATATAAATATTGCTATGTAAAGCACAGTGACGGCGCTATATAAATCAAAGCAATGGCTCTATGTAGATTAGTGATGACGTGAGATTAACTATAGTGTAGGCGCGCCTCTGGCAAGACAGTGATAGAGTGAATGATGGTGAAAGTGTTTCTTCTTTCTCGGGTCACCCTGCCTTGGTGGGAAACGGCCGATGTATTAATAATAACAACTAAAAATAATGAGATATACATACATACGTCCGAGTTCCGTTCCGACCGACCGGTTGGATCCCGAAATGCAGGAATGTCGGTATTGATATACCTTTGATAAGTTCCGAGAGTCTTTCTACTCCCGGAGCCCGGCCATGGGCCAGGCTCGAATTGTTAGAATGGCATGTAGAAGTCTTATACCAACAACAATCTCTTAACCAAATAAATTTGTTTTTTCGTTTTTTTTAATCGACTTGATGCTCCTTACATTAGGCATCATTCATAGGCTTCACAAATAAAAATGCTGTACGGAATTTAGCCTACGTTAGGCCTATCAATTTTCTTGTTACTCGTTATTTGAACATAAGTCTTTTCCCTTCTTAGTCTTTCCATAATTTTAAACACAGTACGGTAAATATATTTATCATTTCATAATACCATTCTTTCTATATTTACGTACCTCTATTTTTTTTTCTAATTTATAGAGTATTTTTGTCGGTCGTATTTGTGGATGGTCAGGAGGATGAAATATATATATATATATATATATATATATATATATATATATATATATATATATATATATATATATATATATATTATTATACAAACAGAGAGAGAAAGAGATCAATGATGACATATAGATTACCTCGAGTACTGTATACCTTCAATTATATCACAATAAAACTAATAAAACTTGAAGCCCGAGTAAGAACCCCCCCCCCCTCCTCCAAAAAACCTCATCAGCAAAGCTGGTGTGTAAATATTTTCCATACTAGCGGACAGGCGAAAATAACCACGAGGAGGAGAAGCAGCTGTAAGAATACAGCCCAGACTGTCATTCATTCATTCAAGGGAAGACAACACACGCTACCACAGACCAAAATACTCCCGAGGAGAGACTGTCATGTAAATATAGTTCAAGTCATGTAGTGTATTTACCGCCCAAATAAACAAGGAGGAGACTGACGGGCCAATAATATCCGAAGCGGCGACAAACCGCTGCACGCAGATCAAGAGACTGTATTACCGCTTATTTACGAGCCAAACACTGTTTACGTGGATACCTTTGATATACCTTTGATGAATTCCGAGTATATTTTTCCTCCCAGAGCCAGGCCATGGGCCAGGTTGGTCTAAGGTTAACGTTTTTAAGAAATGTTATACCGACGAGATGTGAAACAAAAGATATACATGGATCTGAAGTCGCTTCCGGAGGTCACTGCCTCCACGGCCAGGTCTCAAACCAGGCCTCCTGGTTGCTGGCCTGAATAATCAAGCTGTTAGTGCTCGCCGGCCGCAGTCCACAACGCAGCTGATCAGGAATTGTTTTGAGAAATCTGTCAAGTTTCCTCTTGAAGACAGCTAGGAGATTCTTGGTAATCCCTGCTACGCACGAAGGGAGGGTGTTGCAGAGTCGTGGTCCCTTAACGCTTATTGAGTTATCTCTGTACTCATCTCTTCCCTGCTTAACAGACGGTATCCTGTAGATTATAAAGTATCTTTGTCGCCTACGTTCTAAGGAGTACAGTTCTAAGGACTCCAAGAGCTCCCGGTAATTTAGGTGTTTGAGTTTGTACGAGCTGTAAAGGTTCTCTGTACATTTTCCAGGTCAGTAATTTCGCCTATCTTGAAGAGGGCCGCTAGTACGCAGCAATATTCCAGCCTCAAGAGAACGAGTGACCTGAAGAGTATCATCCCTGGCTTGGTATCTCTTGTTTGGAAGAGAGTTTATTTAGGAAAACGTTTCGCCACGACAAGATATTACCTTGCGAGTGAAGACGCCACTCGTGGCGAAACGTTTCCTTTAATAAATCGCCGTTTTAACTTTATATATTAAAGCCAAGTTCTTTACAAACGCTGTTTATGTAAGATTTGGTAAGACTGATACCAACTGACCAAATTTAATCAATCGCACATCAACACAAATACAGATCACTGCTGCTACATAGTGATTCACTGGTTTTTTAAATGGGGTATGAAGCCCAGTTCCAGTGGATGCTTAACCAATTTCTGGTCAACATTTGACAAAAACCCGTGTGAAGAGGCACTTGTCTTGTTTACTGATGAATAAATCACCTCTTTCACCACTAACAAGCCAGTAGCACCACCACTAACAAGCCAGTAACACCACCACTACCACCACCATTGATAAACACAACCACCACCACCACTGATACACACAACTACCACCATTGATACACACAACCACCACCACCACCATTGATACACACAACCACCACCATTGATACACACAACCACCACCATTGATACACACAACCACAACCACCACCACTGATACACAACCACCACCACCACCATTGATACACACAACCACCACCACCACCACCATTGATACACACAACCACCACCACCACCATTGATACACACAACCACCACCACCACCATTGATACACACAACCACCACCACCATTGATACACACAACCACCACCACCACCATTGATACACACAACCACCACCACCACCATTGATACACACAACCACCACCACCACCATTGATACACACAACCACCACCACCACCATTGATACACACACCACCACCACCACCATTGATACACACAACCACCACCATTGATACACACAACCACCACCACCACCATTGATACACACAACCACCACCACCACCATTGATCACACACCACCACCACCACCACCATTGATACACACAACCACCACCACCACCATTGATACACACAACCACCACCACCACCATTGATACACACAACCACCACCACCACCACCATTGATACACACAACCACCACCACCACCATTGATACACACAACCACCACCACCACCATTGATACACACAACCACCACCACCACCATTGATACACACAACCACCACCACCACCACCATTGATACACACAACCACCACCACCACCACCATTGATACACACAACCACCACCACCACCACCATTGATACACACAACCACCACCACCACCATTGATACACACAACCACCACCACCACCATTGATACACACAACCACCACCACCACCATTGATACGCTAGTATCACCACAACCACCACCAATAATACGCCAGTATCACCACAACCACCAATGATACGCCAGTATCACCACAACCACCACAACACCAACGTCACACCAGGGTCACCACAACCACCACCACATTAACACCAACGACGCTACGCCAGTAACATCACAGCAACACCATCACAACAACAACCACTATGTCAAAAATATTACTCCACAACAAAACAAGACTATCACCACAACACCCTCACAGCAACCACCACACCAGCACCATAAACACCACCACCACATCACCATCAACACCGGCAGCAGGGAGACATCACCTAAAGCTGCCATATATTGTGCCTCCACCCACTCTATAACCCCTCCACCCACATTCAACAACGTAAGGGGCGCATCAGCCCAGTATTTTCAGCTTCCCCCTGCGATAAGAACTTTTCCCCTAGTACCTCTATTCTGAACCTCCCCTCCCCTACTTCCCCACCCCACTCCTTCCCCCTCACCCTCCTACATCCCCATGATTTAATACCAGCTTCCCGAAATTTTTAATCATTAGTTTTTTTTTGGCATAAAAATTCAAACATGTCTTATCAATGTCACTTAAAAGTTTTTAATTTTATTATTATTATTATTATTATTATTATTATTATTATTATTAGTGCGTGTGTGAGAAAGTTATCCGTTGCCGAAAGGAATTGTTGATATTATTATTAGTATCATCATTATAGGGAGGCGCTAAAACTACCATGGTTATACAGCGCCTGGAGAAATGGCAGGCAATAAGAACTGATCAAATTCCTCGGATCAAAAGCCCTTCACAAGTCTCCAGCAAAAACCCAACAAAAGAAGGCTGCTTTTGACATATTAAGATATCTTGAACACTATATACTTAACTGTCCACTTATTGAGGAGTAAACAGACAGTATAATAACCTATGTAATAATATATCTTGACATATAACATAATAATATTATTATTATGTGATATGTCAGGATATATTATTAATGAAAATGTGATACCGTCCACAGGATGGATATGTGGAGCACAATAAATTAGCTCCTACCCCCCACTGTACAGGTAGGGGGTGCACAATAAACTAGCCACTACCCCCCACTGTACAGGTATGGGGTGCACAATAAACTAGCCACTACCCCCCATTGTACAGGTATGGGGTGCACAAACTAGCCACTACCATGCACAGGATGGATATGAAGTGCACAATAAACTAGCCACTACCCCCCACTGTATAGGTATGGGGTGCACAATAAACTAGCCACTACCATGCACAAGATGGATATGAAGTGCACAATAAACTAGCCACTACCCCTCACTGTACAGGTATGGGGTGCACATAAACTAGCCACTACCATGCACAGGATGGATATGAAGTGCACAATAAACTAGCCACTTCGACGGCAAAATCTAATCTAAATCTTAAGAGATAAAGTTAATTATGATGAATTAGTAGCTAAGAGTGATAACTCTAACTTTGTAATGCATATCTAGGCCAACGTGAGGCCAGAGCCAGTGTTGTTACCAGAGCAAATAACACTAGACGTATGTTTACACTACTAAGGTACGGAGGAAGAACAGTAAATACACCAGATGTGAATTGTGTAATGGGTGGGTGCACACAGGATGTATGTTTGGTCATGTTAATGGTGCTAAATATCAGATTGTTTGCAACAAATGCGCTGTATAACCCCTGTGGTTTAGCGCTTCTATTTTTATAATAATAATAATAATAATTGCAACAAATGCGCTTTAGCTCCATTATCCTTTAGTAGTGTCGACCTTAATTTATCTAACTTTTTGATACAAATGAACCTTTGCCATATATTGATGATTATGACTGTTTCAAGAAAGCAGACCTTCATTTTATTCATGTCAATGCTAGGACAATTTTACCCAAAATGTCAGAGATCAGGATTCTATCCAACAAGACTAAGGCGGCAGTTATATCCATCTCTAAATCCTGGTTAGATGACACGGTGACTGACCACGAAGTTAAAATAGAAGGTTACAACATAAAACGCTTGGACAGAAATAGACAAGGTGGTGGGGTATGTGCTTATGTTAGAAGTGACTTAGTCTTCAACGTAAGAACAGATTTGTATGACAATAACCGGGAGATTCTATGATTTGTGTTGCTGCCCAAGACCAAACCCCGTCCTAGTAGGAACTAGTTACCCACACATGATCAGTTCTTGGAAAACTTTTCGAGTCTTGTCCCGAATTGAGCACAACAATGAGACAATAATACTGGGAGGATTCAATATCAGTCATCAACAACAAAATAACGGGCTATGTCAAAGGTATGAGCAACATCTAGGATTAAATAGTTACAACCAACTAATTAATGCACCAACCCGGATCACACAGTTCTCAGCCACCATATTCGACCACATTGTAACCGCTCTGATAACATTAGCTGTATAACCCCTGTGGTTTAATAATCTGATAACATTAGTCAGTCGGCATCAATACCACTGGTCTTGTGATCATTCCATCACTTAATGCACCAGGAAAATCATTAGGGAACGGATAGGCCTACACAGGACAATAAAATGAGGTCAACTAGAGGCTACAGTAAAGAAACACTGATAAATAGGCTACACAATTGTGACTGAACTGTGATAAGTTGCACGGACGTAAATGATGCTTGGGAAACATTCAAAAGAAACATTTTAGTCTATTATTTATCCATTTAAAGTCATGTATTTGATCTAATTTCTCGATTAGGAATATATGCAGCGTCTATAATGTTTTGAAAACTGTCACACTGGCAACTATTCCCTCCAGACGTTTGTCCTACCATGATGGGAGGGATGGAAGAACTAGATGTAATAAAGTCATGGAAATGTGAAGGAATAAAGATGCAAGGATGGGAGAGTGTGAATTTCAGGAAGAGGGTGAGGAACAGGAAGGTTAGATTAACAGTTAAAGGGGTTAGGATTAAATGAAGAACTGGACCTTGGCTAATTGCTGAGATATTAGACAATATCAGTTAATACCCGCTATGTGTATAATACATACAGTGACATATACTATATGTATGCAATATCACTATGTATATAACAGTGGTATATATTATGTATATAATACACTAATACCTGTTACTTCTGTATGTATATAGTATTGTGCTTAATACAACCCATTACCTGGAGTTTACTTGGAGAGTTCTGGGTCAACGCACTGGCCGTCTTGACCAGGCCTCATGGTGAATCAGAGCCTGATCAGACCAGGCTGTTACTGCTGGTCGCACGCATTCCGACGTCGAACCAGAGCCCGGCTGGTCGGTACTGACTTTAGGTGCCTGTCAAGCCTGCTTCAAGACAGCCAGGGGTCTGATGTTATCCCTTAGCACGCTGGGAGGCAGTTAACAGTCTTGGGCCCCTGACACTTATTGTGTTGTCTCTCAACGTCTAGTGCAACCTGCTTCATTGGAGGATGTTGCATCGTCTGCGAGTCTTTTGCTTTCGAGGAGTGACTCTCGTTCAAGTTTGTATAATCCTCTAGATTTTCCAAGTGTATATAATATGTATCCGCCTGCGTTCTGGGAGTACAGGTTTAGGAACTTCAAGCGTTCCCAGTAATTGAGGTGGTTTATCGCAGTTATGCGTGCTGTGAAGGTTTCTGCACATTTTCTAGGTCAGCAATTTCACAGCCTTGAAGGTGCAGTTGTTGCAGAATATCCAGCCTAGATGAACAAGCGACCTGAAAAGTGTCAACATGGGCTTGGTATCCCTGGTTTTGAATGTATAATACAACATACTGAATAAACATCCGATATTTAACATGAAGGATAGAATATGTACTCTTCAATAGGGTGTCTCGAAGCTGTTGATCCAAGGGATACAGAGCTACCCTCCTCTTCCTTGGATCAAAAGTGACTGCCTCCCATGACCCTTCACGGAGCTTAGGGGCTTGCCCACCTATAGAATAATACATTACAGATGTATATTTCTGAGCGTCATACGCAAGGTGACCCAAAGAAAGGAAACATTCGCCATTATTCATCCAAGAGCTGACTTGGCAGAAGTGTGTGTTGATATCACAGTTCAGATGACCCTCTGAACTGTAACATTCCCACCTCTCCAGAGTGCACACACTGCAACATTCCCACTTCTCCTCCAGAGTGTACACACTGCAACATTCCCACTTCTCCACAAACCGCAAACATTTCATAAAAAAAAACCTAGTGGCAGTCTATTGACATCGTATATGTGTTCTTCCTTACATAATTTTACGTACCACGCACAACGCTGTATAACCCTTATGGGTTTAGCGCTTAGTTGTGATTATAATAATAATACGTACCATGCAATAGCATGACTTGATTTTATTTAAGTCCTCCAACCTTCACCCGCGCTCTGAGAGAAAACGGACGAGCAACTTACTATTAGAGAAAACGAGGTAAATATATGAATTTAAATGGTATACTCTAGTAGTAGTCTTACCTTTGAAATTTCCCGTGTATCGTGCATTATTAAGGTCCTGAAGCAAAGTGTCCAGCTCGGAGAGGTTATTATTGAGGGAGGACTTCTTGCCTCCACCTGATGACTGCTGCTCCGTCCGCACCTCTTCTACTCTCTCTTGGTGATACATCTGTCCAGGGCAGAGAAGATGGTCGTTACTATCAGATAAACAGCTTAATTAAGAGGCGGGTGAGTTTCCCTGTCTCCTAATATGTTAATTTTCCCTATAATCTACCTTGTCCATAATTACTATCGCATTTGCTTTGTCTGCTTTCGTAAAGTGAAGTCTAGGATCTTTCCTTAATTCATGGTGTAACTTAACAAATCTTTGAGGACAATTGTAACACTCAAAAAATTTGTTAAGTTATACCATGAATTAGAAAGATCAGACTCACCTTACAACAAAGCAAATCGATAGTAATATGGACAAGGTAGATTATAGTGGAAAAATAACATATTAGATAACAAGGGAACTGACGTGCCCCTTAATTAAGATGATGGAGAGGAGAGGAGGTTCAGTCGAAAGAGAAGGGTTTCAGATAAGTGAAAGAGATCAGGTAAGAGAAGAAGTGCCTTATATAAATGTGGGCTTTTCCATGTAAGAATTTTTGCATCAAATGTGCCTTACTGAAAAATACAATTAATTATTATTATAAAAGATCCCATATAACATCACCGACAACACACATGCACACAAAAAAGGTCAAATATCTATCGATAACTAACAGAGTGGACTGGGAAATGGAACTACTTGGACAACAAAGTGGTAGAGGTCTGGGGTCTGGAGACGGTTCCGGGGGTCAACGCCTCCGCGGCCCGGTCTGTGACCAGGCCTCATGGTGGATCAGGGCCTGATCAATCAGGCTGCTACTGCTGGCTGCACGCAGTCCAATGTACGAACCACAGCTCGGCTGATCAGGTACTGACTTTAGGTGCCTGTCCAGCGCCTTCTTGAAGATAGCCAGGGGTCTATTTGTAAACCCCCTTATGCTGGGAGGCAGTTGAACAGTCTTGGGCCTCTGACACTTATTGTGTTGTCTCTTAGCAGGATCCGACATAGTTTTAAGACGAGGTATGATAGGGCTCTCGCAGCCAGGACTGAATCCAGTACCGACCACAGACGATGTGGCTAGGAGCTAAGAATCGACCCTTGAAATCAAATAGGTGAATGCTCCAAACGTGTTCACTGAGACACCAGATGTTTGATCCTGGGAAGAGGATCAGAGGACATTTGTGGGAATAAGCCAGAGTGGATGACTTTGGTTACCCTGGGTTACTAACTCTCCGTATTACTAATCCGAATAAAATCTTCATAACCTGCGAGGCTCCACTGTTACTAGTAAAAATGTAAGGTCACTCAGAATACAGAAGTTTGCCCTTTCATGTTTGTGAGGGAGCAGGTTTTCTGTGATGGAATTGTGTTGGTGCTCCCACAGTTTTCCCTTCACCACCACAACCCTTTACCCCACCTGATCCATTTCACCCACCTGAACCTTTTCTCCTGCCTATAATAATAATAATAATAATATAGTGCCGCTAGCTAGTTATGTAGCTCTCTCCCCGAAAAAAACAGCCTTGCCTCCTCTGGGGTAATAACCCCTTTACTAAATACCACTAGTTTACACTGACTCAGGTGATTAGTTTTTATTGATACTGATGTAGGAGGGCGACCACTGACGCAGGAGGCGACCACTGACGCAGGAGGCGACCACTGACGCATGGGGTCACCACTGACGCTAGAGGCCACCATTGAAGCACGGGGTCACCATTTAGTTTTCAGAGAGACGCAAAACCTCCTGTGATTTAGAGATTCTTAAAAATATCCTTTCTCGTGACAAAATTTTTATCAGTAATTCGCGTAATATATCCAGTGACAGTCTGTCCTGGGGTAATAACTATATGGTTATAACTATAACCATAATTTTTAAGGGGGTGGACCAGTAAGCCAGTGGAAGGCCTCGGTCAGATGACCAAAAGCTCCAGCGGTGGGTCATCTAAGACCCGCGTCAGGAAACACTTGTCCTGTTTCCTGACGACACCTTACCTAACCTAACCTTATCTTGGAGTGAAGCTAAGAACGTGATATGATCCGACTCATTATACATGTCATAGACGTTAACATGTCTTGCTATGGACCACTCGACGTATGTTGCACTCCCGACGCCATCAGCATGGCTCTGCTCCTCAAACTATGCACAGGTATTAGCAAATGAATTGTGAAATATGATACAGATTCATATAATTACAAACAGGCAATTAAACACACACACACACACAAACACACACACGAAATTAGAGAAAGTGCAAAGGTTTACAACAAGACTAGTCCCGGAGCTAAGAGTTATGTCCTACGAGGAGAGGTTAAAGGAAATCAATCTGACGACACTGAAGGAGAGGATGGATACGATAAAATAAGATTTTGTTCGGATTTTAACCCCGGAAGGTTAGCCACCCAGAATAACCCAAGAAACACAGTGCATTGTCGAGGGCATGTTTGCTTTATTTCCAATGGGGTCCTCAATTTTGTCCCCCAGAATGCGACCCACACCAGTCGACTAACACCCAGGTAACTACTTGCTTATTAGGTCAACAGGTGTAAGGAAACGCCCAATGTTTCCACCCTTGAGGGGATCGAACCTCGGACCCTCAGCATGTGAAGCCAAAGCGTTGCCTATCAGGCCACGGGGGACATGATAACATATAAAAATATATAAAATACTGAGAGGAATTGACAAGGTGAATAGGGACACAATGCTTCAGAGATGAGACACAGCAACAAGGGGTCACAATTGGAAGTTGAAAACTCAGGAAGTATTTCTTCAGTCATAGAGTTGTCAGGAAGTGGAACAATCTGGAGAGTGATGTAGTGGATGCAGGATCCATACATAGCTTTAAGAAGAGATACGATAAAGTTCATGGAGCAGAGAGTGGACCTAGTAGCGACCATTAAAGAGGAGGGGCCAGGAGCTGTGAATCGACCCCTGCAACAACAAATGAGTCACACACGGAGGGCCCGGGTTCAATTCCAGGCGGGGCCGAAACATTTCGAAGTGTTTCCTTACACACACACACCAAGAATTTAAAACATTTATACAAAGATTATTATAATGTTTAACTGGAGACATAACTCTCCGCTGACATGTCGCTCGTAAGCTTTATACAACAAATTTACAAATAATTATACAGAGAGAACCTTTATTTTTGTAGACGTTTCGCCAACCAGTGGCTTTATCAATGTAATACGGACATATACGAAAGCCTAACGTTGATAATAAAGCCATTGCTTGAAGTAGCATCAACAAAATAAAGACACCCAGTTGTTGCAACGAACAAAATAGACACCCAGGTGTTGCAACATGAACAAAATAGACACCCAGGTGTTGCAACATGAACAAAATATACACCCAGGTGTTGCAACATGAACCAAAGACACCCAAGTGTTGCAACATGATCAACATAAAGACACCCAGGTGTTGCACATAAGTCTTATTCATCTTGATGGTACTGTATACGAGTACCATTAATCTGATAACCTAACACTCTACGTTACAAGGGACCATCGGGGTCCTTCAAAATATATGTATTATACACTTCGTTAGATACTTCTGCTTATATTTATATCTTAAAAAAGATAATATTACCATGGTAGACCAGAAAGCCAGTGGAAGGCCTCGGTCCAGGAACCAGAAGCTCCACTGACAATATACGACCCATGTCACGGAAAACACATACAGTGGAACCTCGGTGTTCCAACGTGCCGGACCTCGAACAAACCGGAGTTCGAATAATTTTGTTCAGAACAAAATTGACCCGGTCTTTGAACGTTTTTCTGGAGTCCGAAAACGATAACTAGTTTAAAATTCATTTGTAAAAAACTTTACAGTAAAGCCCTGTTTCAAAAGTGCTTTAAAGTGACCTCTGACACTGACCTGACTCTCAGAGACTTTTGGAAGAATCAGTTCAACATTCTCCAGTGTGTGAGGCTGATAATTAAATCCTGGGAAATACTGCTTCCGACATCGAACTTTTCGCAGTTCGACCACCACCTAGGAACCAATTAAGTTCAAACACCGGGGGTTCCCAGTTGGATTATTGTCACACCCTACGTCATTATATATTGGAGTGCGATAAAATTAATGAATTCAGAGACAACTCATTCAGAAATGTTCAAGATATGTCAAAGTATTTTATCCACAGTGGTATATTACAGACCATTCTGGAAAAATACCCTGACTTTGCTCCCTGTAAATAAAGCATTGACACGTGTGTGTGTGTATGTATGTGTATTGATTACCATTTTGTCCTATGCACATGTCGATTGAAAACTGGGCCTGTTGTATGTGTGTGTGTGTATGTATGTATATATGTGTGTGTATGTGTAATTTGTTCATGATTGTAACTATATATGATGTGATTATGATTCATTACCTTTGTAACTTGTCATGATTGTGACCAGATCTAGTTCATTACCTTTGTAACTTGTCATGATTGTCACCAGATCTAGTTCATTACCTTTGTAACTTGTCATGATTGTCACCAGATCTAGTTCATTACCTTTGTAACTTGTCATGATTGTCACCAGATCTAGTTCATTACCTTTGTAACTTGTCATGAGTGTGACCAGATCTAGTTCATTACCTTTGTAACTTGTCATGAGTGTGACCAGATCTAGTTCATTACCTTTGTAACTTGTCATGAGTGTGACCAGATCTAGTTCATTACCTTTGTAACTTGTCATGAGTGTGACCAGATCTAGTTCATTACCTTTGTAACTTGTCATGAGTGTGACCAGATCTAGTTCATTACCTTTGTAACTTGTCATGAGTGTGACCAGATCTAGTTCATTACCTTTGTAACTTGTCATGAGTGTGACCAGATCTAGTTCATTACCTTTGTAACTTGCTCAGCTATCAAAACTTTGGAGTCCAGTCAATGGACCCATTATGTACCTCTGTAATCTTTTGACTACCGCCCACAGGATGGGTATGGGGTGCATAATAAAGATATTAAACTAATTAAACCACTGTATTTCCTCTTATCAAAGGCCTGACAAATGACGGAAACGATGTGTTTTGCTAACTTTCAGCTAATTTCATCGTAAATAGGTTTCTTTTCCATGTAATGACTCATTAAGACCCCCAGAGAAACCAGTTCAATATAGCTAATGATTTTTATTGTTGAACAACATACGACGCTTATAAGGTAAGGTCTTCGGGAAGCACTAAATCCGTCGGGTAACGCAGCGTCTAGGAAATGGAAGGTAACGAGATTTCTCCATTAAGATTTACAACAGATTGTAAATATCTTTCACTTGAAAAACATCCCCGTTTTCTTTCTTACCCATCATAAATGTTACAAAAAAATACAATAGTATGCAATTCAAATAAATTACCTACATACAGCAGTGACAATTTAATGGTTCAAACTTCATACCGTGCAATCTCTGAAATTTAATATTTATGACGAATATATAGACTCGTTTACCCAGGGACCCCAATAAATTACACTGAATTTATTATTAAGTTATCCCAGATACAACCTACGCAGTGTGTTGTTCATGTGACCATAATGTGTGTTCATGTCTGGGGCTGCAGCCTGCGTCTGTGGCTGCCTGTGTCTGCGGCTGCAGCCTGCGTATGTGCCAGCAGCCTGCGTCTGTGGCTGCAGCCTGTGTCTGTGGCTGCAGCCTGTGTGTCTGTGGCTGCACCTGTGTGTCTGTGGCTGCAGCCTGTGTCTGTGGCTGCAGTCTGTGCGTCTGTGGCTGCAGCCTGTCGTCTGCGTGTATGGTACGTACACGAAATCTAAATAGAAACTTACAAGCACTGGCACCTGCCTAGACACCTCGTTTTCTACGTGGCTGGACGATGCTAAAATAGACACCCCTGGGCTCCACTACCACACTCATGATAATGCCTGTGAATGAATGTACCTCAACACCTTGTGGCATGTAGCTTTGTACCTCAACACTCTGCGGCATGTAGCGTTATGTAGCAGTGTTCCTTAAGACTTTGTGGCCTGTAGCGTTATGTAGCAGTGTCCTTAACACTTTGTGGCATGTAGCATTATGTACCTCAATCCTGTTACATGTATCGTTATGTACCTCAACACTGTGGTATGTAGGGTTATGTACCTCAACACTGTGGTATGTAGGGTTATGTACCTCAACACTGTGGTATGTAGGGTTATGTACCTCAACACTGTGGTATGTAGGGTTATGTACCTTACAGGTGTCATCCCACTGATATTGTTCCACTGATACTGTCCCACTGATACTGTTCCACTGATACTGTCACACTGATATTGTCCCACTGATATAGTTCTACTGATACTGTCCCACTAATAGTCACACTGATATTGTCCCACTGATATTGTTCCACTGATACTGTTCCACTGATACTGTCACACTGATATTGTCCCACTGATATAGTTCTACTGATACTGTCCCACTAATAGTCACACTGATATTGTCCCACTGATACTGTCCCACTGATATTGTTCCACTGATGTTCCACTGATACTGTCACACTGATACTGTGCCACTGATATTGTTCCACTATTGTTCCACTTCGCCAAGGTGGCAGTCAAGAAGTCGTGGGAAACTACAGCCCACTAGCTAAAACCTCGCACATAACAAAAATCTTTGAACAGGTCCTAAGAAGCAAAGTTGCCAGCCACGCGGAATCACAACATCTGCACAGAGTAGGTCAACATGCTGCAGCATTGCGACATATTCTTGGATGCACTGGAAGACAGGGTAAAGGCTGATGTAGAGTAGCACGGATTTTGTGTGCAAAAGGAATAACTTGTAAAGTGGATATTTAACTTCTTAACAAACAGTAGTAGTAGCAGTAGTAGTAAACAGAGTGAGATCGGAGGCTGCCACAATGAAAAGCTCTGTTCCTCAAGGCACAGTACTCGCCCCGCTTGTTTCTCACCCTTATATCCGACACAGGCAAGGACATAAACCATAGCACTGTAAAATCCTTTGCTGATGACACCAGAATATCTAGGGAGTAGCAGCCGTGGAAGATACAGCGATTTTTCAAGCGGATATAAATCATGTCTTCCAATGAGGACAAGATTCAGTTGCTCCGCTGTGGAAAATGGAGGAAATAAAGACTGAAATGGAGTACAGGACAACGTCAAACCATGCAACAGAGAGACCCAAGTGCCAGACTTGGGAATGATGTTAGAAGGATCACAACAATGCTGCTATTGCTACGCAAGCAAAATGATGATAACCAAGAACTTCCAGGACAAGAGACGTTGAGCAAATTACATTCTTGAAATCACTTGTTCACTCCAAGATGGAATACTAATATATATTAACGGCCTCCTTCTATGCAGGAAAAATTGCTAAGCTAGATAACACAGAATTTTCAGTGCTCATATGCATTCAATAAAACATCTGAACTACTGGGAACGATTGAGAGTCCCTTCAACTGTATTCCTTGTAACGCAAGCGAGGAAGGTACATCATAATTTATAGGTGGAGAATGCTAGAAGAGACTAGTTCTGAACCTGCACACCGAAATCACTCATGAAAACAAGAGACCTGGCAGAATAACCAATAAAAACCAGAGGCGCGAGGAGTACACTAAGAGAGAACTCGATGTGTCAGAGGTCCCAGACTCTTCAACGCCTTCCCTCCGTGCATAAGGTGAATCACCACTATGTCTCTGGCTGTCTTCAGGAGGTAACTTTAAAGTTGCTCACCAGTCGGGCGTGGTTCGTACGTTGGACTACGTGTGTGAAGCAGTAACAACCCAGTCTAGGACCGGGCTGAGGGGGGCGTTGACCCCCTGGAAGCATCCTTCACGTAATACCTTTTGTTATATAACATCGAAGATCTAATTCGGATTATTAACCCGGAGGTTTAATATCCCAGGATAACTAAGCAGTGTGACTTATTGCCGTTATGGTCCTTAGGTTCAGAATAACTCCAGGATGCCGCCGCCCACATGTCCTCAGGCCCTTCCGCAGGATGCTACCGCCCACAACAGCGGTTAGGAGACCTGACTAAGCATCGCAGCCAGTCCGGGATTAAAACATAAATGCTTCGGCTGTGGAATGAGGACTATACCACAAGACCACCATAGTTCACTTGATAAAGAATGATCACAAAACTGAAAATGTTATTATTATTATTATTTGCGAAAATCGTAAATTCTCCTAGCACTCATTTTTTTTTTTTTTAGGGGAGGAAGAGGGGCATGTTATGTTGCTCCAACTCTGCCCACCCATTATAAAAGGGACCGGGAAGAAAGGCAGTACGAGAGTTCCTTGTGCTTTCATCATGAGAGGACACCCTAGCTAGAGACAGATGGTGAGCTAAGTCACGGCCGTGGGTGGACGACCAACACACACACACAGTCTTACAAGTAACCTGTAGAGGACAGCTTGTAAGTGCACCTCTTCTATCTCCTTCCCAGCAACCTCGTCTAAGTGGTAATTTAACAGTAATTATGTATTCCTCGTAACCTCTTCATTAGTGCAATAATTATATACCTTCCTGTACTTTTATTTCTCCCCAGAAGTAGGTCCTTGTTATATAAAATGGAAATTAAGTGGCATAAAGTGGTAATTAAGTGGTATAAAGTGGTAATTAAGTGGTATAAAGTGGTAATTAAGTGGTATAAAGTGGTAATTAAGTGGTATAAAGTGGTAATTAAGTGGTATAAAGTGGTAATTAAGTGGTATAAAGTGGTAATTAAGTGGTATAAAGTGGTAATTAAGTGGTATAAAGTGGTAATTAAGTGGTATAAAGTTGTAATTAAGTGGTATAAAGTAGTAATTAAGTGGTATAAAGGAAAAATAAACACATAAGCAGTATAATGTGATCCTTTATTGACGACGTTTCGCCCACGCAGTGGGCTTTATCGAGTCACAGACAGATCTACCTGGAAAATGAGCAACATGGAGATATATATAGGGTACAGTCAGGTGGAGAATGCTGGGTCAGGTGGAGAAAGCTGCATGTGAGTCTTAAAAGTAGTGTGATAGTTAAAAACATAGTGTGACTTAAAGGACCTGCAGTGTACCATTCTTGAGTTCTAGGTGGGATAGCGTTGAAGAAGTTTCTTGGCAATAGGTTCAGCTATGTTGTAGAAGCCGTTGTTCTGGTTGAAGTTGTTGGATATACAGATGAGTGATGATTCTAGGATTCTTCGGTATTGCGTGTTGTCTTCAAGAAACTTCTTCAACGCTATCCCACCTAGAACTCAAGAATGGTACACTGCAGGTCCTTTAAGTCACACTATGTTTTTAACTATCACACTACTTTAAGACTCACATGCAGCTCTCCACCTGACCCAGCATTCTCCACCTGACTCCCATATATATCTCCATGTTGCTCATTTTCCAGGTAGATCTGTCTGTGACTCGATAAAGCACTGCGTGGGCGAAACGTTGTCAATAAAGGATCACATTATACTGCTTATGTGTTTATTTTTCCATTGTGTCGGTATTTTATACCATTTATTTCCATAAGTGGTATAAAGTGGTTTATTTAGACTTTAGTAAGGCTTTTGATAGAGTACCGCACCAGAGACTGTTAAAGAAAGTGGCAGCTCATGGCATTGGGGGAAAAGTTCTGTCATGGATCGAGTCATGGCTCACCAATAGGAAGCAGAGAGTGTGCATAAATGGGGTTAAATCCGAATGGGGACTTGTAACAAGTGGTGTTCCACAGGGATCAGTCTTAGGCCCATTGTTATTTATAATATATATCAATGACCTTGATGAGGGAATTACTAGTGTTATGAGCAAATTCGCCGACGACACGAAGATAGGTAGGATAATTGATTCAAACATAGACGTCATAGAACTTCAGGAAGATTTAGACAAACTTAATTCGTGGTCAGAAAAGTGGCAGATGCAGTTCAATGTAGATAAATGCAAGGTTCTGAAGCTCGGGAGTGTCCATAACCCAAGCACTTATAAGTTAAATAACGTAGAACTTAGCCATTATGTTCTTATGTTAGTGTCCTACTGAGAGATGACGAGAATTCTCGCACCTCGCTATGAAATAGTCCACGTGTAGCCCCAGTGACGTGAGAACAATGACAGGTACCAAGGTACAAGTTGTGACAAATACACTTACAGGTACCAGGTACAAATTGTGATAAATACATAGTGAAAATAACCAGGTATATATCGTATGTTTCCCATGGGCTAATATTCATGTTCCTTTTTTGTTGTGATTGTATACATGGGCGTGTGTAGGGGGCGCGGGGGAAGTGTGGGCGTGTGTAGGGAAGGGCGGGGGAAGTGTACGCTGTGCGTAGCTGTTGGCTTGGTATGGCTGTGGGCGTGTGTTTGTGTGTATACACGCGTAGGCTACGGGCGTGGTACGTGCTAGCTGCTGGGAGCAAGGACATACATGTGTGAACAAAAACATGGCCGTAGTGTAAACAAGAACACGGGCGTGGGCGTGGGTGTACTCGGTTAAGTGACTCAGCATAAGCCACTCAATGCAACACTACCACTACTTATTACTTACGTTGTTACCCATCCATCCATCCATCCATCCATCCATCCATCCATCCATCCTCCTCTGCAAGGAGGAAGACGTTTCGGTCCGTCTTGGACCATTTACACTAAGACACAAAGATGACAGAGCTGGAATATATAGGACAGAGAGACCGGGACGGGACACAAGGAGGAGGACAGAAGAAGTGGAGAAGTAGTGGTAGAGGTAATAGTGGTAGTGGAAGTCCAAGTCAGAGCGAAACGTCGTCATAGGCTTCTCTCTCCTAGAACCTTAATAAAAGACTTTATTAGTGCCATATAGGCCTAACTGCAAGAACCTTAATAAACACTATTAGTGCCATAAAAACATCGCACGAACGTAGGTATAATGTTTGTCAGGAAACAGGACAAGTGTTTCCTGACGCTTATCGGACGAAGATTACGCATCACTAGAATGGCGACAAGTCCGTAAACAACCAGAGATTTGCAACACAACTAGTTGAGCTGAGAGGATTGTCCTACGTTGACAGACTAAATGAACTTTGACGTCCTTGGAGGTTATATATGAATGATATGTAATACCACACAAGATGAAGGATTAGACACATGTGCAACATCTGGGTATATTTATTTGTAGACGTTTCGCCCATCCAGTGGCTTTATCACTACAATAAAAGAACATAATGTGAAGAATGTATATACCTCATCTTTTGTACGTATATACATTCTTCACATTATGTCCTTGTATTGATAAAGCTACTGGATGGGCGAAACGTCTACAATAAAGATACCCAGATGTTGCACATGTGTCTAATTCTTTCACGTCCTTAGAGAAGAGAGGAACCACTAGAAACGTGATGAACATGTAGAAGATATACTCAAGACATCTCAAGAGAGCAGCCAGTGTGAAGGGCGAGGAACACTAACACTGACACACAGATTAAAACGATAAAATGCAAATGAGCCACAAGGGAAATGCTTCCCTCATTGTGGTGAGGTGGCAATGGAACAACGTTGATGAAGAGGCAGTGGAATAACGTTGATGAGGCAGTGGAACGACCTAGATGAGGCAGTGGAACGACCTTGATGAAGAGGCAGTGGAAGGACCTTGATGAAGAGGCAGTGGAACGACCTTGATGAAGAGGCAGTGGAAGGACCTTGATGAGGCAGTGGACTCACACAGTGGTGAGGAAGTGGAACAATCGTGAAGAGGCACACAGTGGTTAAGAAGTGGAACATCCTTGAAGAGGAGGCAGTGGGGGCGGATACCATAAGGAGTTTATACCTTACCTTTGATATACCTTTGAAGAGTTTCGAGAGTTTCACTACTCGAGCCCGGCCATGGGCCAGGCTCGTCTGGTGCTTGCCTGGTCACCCAGGCTGTTGCTTCTGGAGGCCCGCTGTCCCACATATCCATCGCAGCCTATTTGATCTGGCACCAGGTGAAGATACTTGTCCAGTTTCCTCTTGAAGGCTTCTACACTGGTTCCAGCCGTGTTTCTAATATCTTCTGGTAAGATGTTGAATAGTCTGAGACACCGGATGTTGATACAGTGTTCCCTTATTGTCCCCACCGCACCCCTGCTCCTCACTGGGTTTATTTTACACTTTCATATCTCTCACTCCAGTATGTTGTTATGGCAGTGTGCAGATTTGGCACCAGGCCCTCGAGTACTTTCCAGGTATTTATTATCATGTATCTCTTCTCCTCCGCTCCAATGAGTACATGTTCAAGACTTGAAGGCGTTCTCAGTAATTTAGGTGCTTTACTGGCTCAATGTGAGCCATAAATGATGTCTGTATTTGTTCCAGCTCTGATATTTCTCCTGCCCTGAACGGGGCCGTCAGCACTGAGCAATATTCTAAATGAGGGAGCACTAGCGATTTGAAGAGTGTCACCATCGGCATTATTTCCCTTGTTTTGAAAGTTCTCAATACCCACCCCGTCATCTTCCTGGCTGTTGTGATCTTTGTCTTGTTATGGTCTTTAAAAGAAATGTCAGCTGACATAATTATTCCCAGGTCTTTTACGTGTTCCTTTCGTTCTATTTGGTGACCCTCTTGAGTTTTGTATATAATGTTCCTTTTGAGTTCTTCATTCTTTCCATACCTAAGCAGCTGAAACTTATCACCATTGAACGTCATGTTGTTCTCCACTGCCCACTGGAAGACCCTGCTTATGTCCTCCTGTAATTTTTCAGTGTCCTCTACCGTAGAGACTTTCATGCTTATTTTAGTGTCATCTGCAAATGATGATACAAAAGTGTGCCGGGTGTTTTTATCTATGCTATGAGGATAAGAAACAGCAGAGGTGCCAGGACAGTGCCTTGGGGCACTGAGCTTTTGACCTCACTGATGCTGGATCTTGCTCTGTTTACTACTACCTTTTGTGTGTTAGGAACCCGAAAATTTATCTGCCTTCCTTGCCCGTAATGCCCATGGCCTTCATTTTGTGCGCTATCACTCCATGATCGCATTTGTCAAACGCCTTTGCAAAATCTGTGTAAATCACATCTTCGTTTTGGTCGTCTTCCAATGCCTCCGTAATTCTGTCATAATGGTTCAGCAGCTGTGACAGGGATGGTTATTATTGATAAAGAGGCGGGGCCAGGAGCTAAGATTCAACCCCCTACAGCTTCAACTTGGTGAATATAACTTTGCCATTATAAAACTATGCCACAGTTGTTAAGAAACATGTTAAGTATTTTTGGGACAAGAAATAGAAGTTATAGAGAAGAAGATAAAGAGAAGAAAATAAAGATATGTTAATAATGAAGGCAACGGAACAGCGACAGTTTGCTTGTAGTTTCTTCACATCCCACATTATAAGTGATATATAATGCTGACACTTTCCTGTATACATGTCTCTGGCCTCATACCTCTGCTTTAGGCCCATATTGAATTATGTTCCATCGAGGCTGAGACAATGATTATCTCAAAGTATTGTACTTCGACTCTCTCCAAGATTGTAATCCATCTCTGTATTCGACTGATAAAGCCTGCAGCACAGGCGAAATATTTCGTCAGTAAGGACAACTAAGTGTCGCACAAGTGTCAACTTCAAGTACATGTTTGAAGGCTTCACGTTCTCTGGTAGTCTCACCAACTTCAAGTACATGTTTGAAGGCTTCACGTTCTCTGGTAGTCTCACCAACTTCAAGTACATGTTTGAAGGCTTCATGTTCTCTGGTAGACTTACCAACTTCAAGTACATGTTTGAAGGCTTCATGTTCTCTGGTAGACTTACCAACTTCAAGTACATGTTTGAAGGCTTCCCGTTCTCTTGTGGTCACCTGGATAGTCTTGGACCTTCAATCTCGACACACTTTCCTATAGTTGTTTCTATTTCACATCTCCTTTTCAATGAGTTATTGTTTACACTCCCCTGCCTTGTGTCTTGTAGATACTGAACTAATGTGACTAGTTCAACATAAACTGTCGCTTTAGCAGTGCTATACGGCTAATCACAAGACTCCAGGTGGCATTTAGGGAACGTTTCGATTCATGGAAAAAAAAGTTTAATAGTCCAAATCGAACCCAAACGTCGTTATAAATTCCAGTATCCTACGTGTGGGCTATTTGTGTATTGTCTACTGAACTAATGTAATGTCTGACAAGACCATGTCATCGTCGTGTTATTGAAGTCTCCCAGCTCAGAGTGGCAGAGTTCATGTAGAACACCATCATGGGATGGATGGATTTTTGCCGCCGAAGTGGCTAGTTTATTGTTGCGCCCTCCTATCCATTCTGTGGACGGTAGTGAAGAATATATGGATCCCTGTGATGGAATAAGACAGGAGCCTAGTTTTTGCTCCCGCTATTTAACTGTCATTTAAAGTAGACCTATGGCAGCACAATGTTCATGCGCCCAATCGTGGGTAATTAAATAATATCTGAAGGCAGTGTTTACTGTGTGTATTACGGCTCTGGCTATCTAGTAGAATTTCCATATTTACATTAATATCTAACTGCATCAGGCTATAAGAAGCGCTACATCCGTAGGGGTCACACAGCTCTTGGATAATGGAAGGCAATCACGTTTGATACGAGTACAGAGTAGCTTCAGTTAAAGAATAAAAAGGCACAATACCGTGACTGGAACATAACACAAATAAGAAGCAGACAAGAGAGAGAACTTGGTCCAAGTCGGACCGAAACGTCGTCTTAAGCTCCTCTCTCCTATTTTTGAACATCAGTAGCTTCGGCTCTGTTTCTGCTCAAAGGCAGCAATATATAAGGCACCGGACAGGAAAGACGAAAGCACAGAAGTAACCAGACACTCTCTGTCTTGTTTACTGATCTTATATATGGCCTTCATCATATATAGCAGTTTTTGCCGTATCTACCTGGTAAAGCGTAACATAGTAAGGTATACCTGACATTGCCCTGATATATTATTGTTCCTGGTATATATGTGCCTTGTATCATTATTGTCCTGGTATATATGTGCCTTGTATCATTATTGTCCTGGTATATATGTGCCTTGTATCATTATTGTCCTGGTATATATGTGCCTTGTATCATTATTGTCCTGGTATATATGTGCCTTGTATCATTATTGTCCTGGTATACTGTATATGTGCCTTGTATCATTATTGTCCTGGTATATATGTGCCTTGTACCATGATTGTCCTGGTATCTCTGTGCCTTGTACCATGATTGTCCTGGTATCTCTGTCTTGTACCATGATTGTCCTGGTATCTTTCTTGTACCATGATTATCCTGGTATCTCTGTGTCTTGGATTCACTCGTTCATTTTCCTGACCTAATTGACATTTGTGTTGAATATTAAAATGGTATAAAATACCGACAGGTTGTTAGGTAAGACACATACGCAACATAATTTCAGACTATGGAACAAATACTCTTTTCCAGGCTGAGGGACTGACCACCTCAAACCTAGATCTTCAAGGGTGATAGACTGATTACACCGTCTTCACATCTCTTCTGCTTCTACCAACTTTTCTGTACTCAACTGAAGAAGCCTACTGTGCAGGCGAAACGTTTCAAAATAAAAATACCTAACCGTTGCACATGTGTCTTACCTAACAACGACATTTGTGTTCTCTAAGAATCAGGTTTGTTTTACATCATTAGACATACAGTAATGTGGAGATAAAATGTATTGAATACTTGAATACTCCAGCAGCAAGACTGTAGTTGTCTTACATGGTATAATACTCCCAGCAGCAAGACTGTAGTTATCTTACATGGTATAATACTCCAGCAGCAAGACTGTAGTTGTCTTACATGGTATAATACTCCAGCAGCAAGACTGTAGTTGTCTTACATGGTATAATACTCCAGCAGCAAGACTGTAGTTGTCTTACATGGTATAATACTCCCAGCAGCAGACTGTAGTTGTCTTACATGGTATAATACTCCAGCAGCAAGACTGTAGTTGTCTTTCATGGTATAATACTCCCAGCAGCAAGACTGTAGTTGTCTTACATGGTATAATACTCCAGCAGCAAGACTGTAGTTGTCTTACATGGTATAATACTCCCAGCAGCAAGACTGTAGTTGTCTTACATGGTATAATACTCCAGCAGCAAGACTGTAGTTGTCTTACATGGTATAATCCTCCAGCAGCAAGACTGTAGTTGTCTTACATGGTATAATACTCCAGCAGCAAGACTGTAGTTGTCTTACATGGTATAATACTCCAGCAGCAAGACTGTAGTTGTCTTACATGGTATAATACTCCCAGCAAGACTGTAGTTGTTTTACATGGTATAATACTCCCAGCAAGACTGTAGTTGTCTTACATGGTATAATACTCCCAGCAGCAAGACTGTAGTTGTCTTACATGAAATAATACTCCAGCAGCAAGACTGTAGTTGTCTTACATGGTAAAATACTCCCAGCAGCAAGACTGTAGTTATCTTACATGGGATAATACTCCCAGCAGCAAGACTGTAGTTGTCTTACATGGTATAATACTCCCAGCAGCAAGACTGTAGTTGTCTTACATGGTATAATACTCCCAGCAGCAAGACTGTAGTTGTCTTACATGTTATAATACTCCCAGCAGCAAGACTGTAGTTGTCTTACATGGTATAATACTCCCAGCAGCAAGATGTAGTTCTTACATGGTATAATACTCCCAGCAGCAAGACTGTAGTTGTTTTACATGGTATAATACTCCAGCAGCAGACTGTAGTTGTCTCATGGTATAATACTCCCAGCAGCAAGAATGTAGTTGTCTTACATGGTATAATACTCCAGCAGCAAGACTGTAGTTGTCTTACATGGTATAATACTCCAGCAGCAAGACTGTAGTTGTCTTACATGGTATAATACTCCCAGCAGCAAGACTGTAGTTGTCTTACATGGTATAATACTCCAGCAGCAAGACTGTAGTTGTCTTACATGGTATAATACTCCCAGCAGCAGGACTGTAGTTGTCTTACATGGTATAATACTCCAGCAGCAAGGACTGTAGTTGTCTTACATGGTATAATACTCCCAGCAGCAAGACTGTAGTTGTCTTACATGTTATAATACTCCCAGCAGCAAGACTGTAGTTGTCTTACATGGTATAATACTCCCAGCAGCAAGAATGTAGTTGTCTTACATGGTATAATACTCCAGCAGCAAGACTGTAGTTGTCTTACATGGTATAATACTCCAGCAGCAAGACTGTAGTTGTCTTACATGGTATAATACTCCCAGCAGCAAGACTGTAGTTGTCTTACATGGTATAATACTCCAGCAGCAAGACTGTAGTTGTCTTACATGGTATAATACTCCATCAGCAAGACTGTAGTTGTCTTACATGGTATAATACTCCAGCAGCAGGACTGTAGTTGTCTTACATGGTATAATACTCCCAGCAGCAAGACTGTAGTTGTCTTACATGGTATAATACTCCAGCAGCAGGACTGTAGTTGTCTTACATGGTATAATACTCCCAGCAGCAAGACTGTAGTTGTCTTACATGGTATAATACTCCCAGCAGCAAGACTGTAGTTGTCTTACATGGTATAATACTCCAGCAGCAAGACTGTAGTTGTCTTACATGGTATAATACTCCCAGCAGCAAGACTGTAGTTGTCTTACATGGTATAATACTCCCAGCAGCAAGACTGTAGTTGTCTTACATGGTATAATACTCCCAGCAGCAAGACTGTAGTTGTCTTACATGGTATAATACTCCAGCAGCAAGACTGTAGTTGTTTATATGGTATAATACTCCCAGCAGCAGACTGTAGTTGTCTTCATGGTATAATACTCCCAGCAGCAAGACTGTAGTTTCTTCATGGTATAATACTCCAGCAGCAAGACTGTAGTTGTCTTACATGGGATAATACTCCCAGCAGCAAGACTGTAGTTGTCTTACATGGTATAATACTCACAGCAGCAAGACTGTAGTTTTCTTACATGGTATAATACTCCCAGCAGCAAGACTGTAGTTGTCTTACATGGTATAATACTCCCAGAACAAGACTGTAGTTGTCTTAAATGGTATAATACTCCCAGCAGCAAGACTGTAGTTGTCTTACATGGTATAATACTCCCAGCAGCAAGACTGTAGTTGTCTTAAATGGTATAATACTCCCAGCAGCAAGACTGTAGTTGTCTTACATGGTATAATACTCCCAGAACAAGACTGTAGTTGTCTTACATGGTATAATACTCCCAGCAGCAAGACTGTCTTACACAATTAGTTACCAAGTTCCACTGGATGCAACCCACAAATGGTACCTATATTTACTGCTTGGTACACAGGGTCAACAAGGGGGTTAGGGAACCTGCCCATACGTGTTGTAGACCATCTAAAATAGAGGCTTACTACCGTGATTGGAGACCCGATTAGCTAATACCAATTAGTTCAGCAGTTAAAAACTATAGGGGCACATGAAGGGAAAGTGTATCATACAGGGAAGGGAAAAAGGCACATCACATTATTTTTTTTCAAGAATGTATCAGTATACCTTTCATTTGACGGACTAAGTTGGACGACTTGACCGAGTGTCCGGTAAATCGTAATTTTAAAAAAAACTGTGATTCTGTACTGTGGAAACGTTTCGCCACTTCTCTAATATATACCTAATATTTTACGGAGCCCAGAATTGAGTTATATTACAATAGACAGTGAAAATAAGCATTGAAAGTCAATTTTACCCAATAGATTTTGCCCACTGCTCTAATGGCTAGGTATATTGAGGTCCGTTGCATCGAGGGACGTTATATCGAGGGACGTTATATCGAGGGGTGCAAATCTTGATGAAGCGACCGCCGTAACACTGTGCCAGTACAGCGCTGCCAGCTGACAATTATTATGGAAACATTTCTCTCAATAAGAACTTTGTCAGAACAATAACAAAGCGCCAAGTGATCGAAATGTGCCTCTCATTTGCATACTTGATAATAACATATAATATTTTTGACCAGAGTAATACATATTTTTAAAATGTGTAATGATACCATTGTTATTACTAACTTGGTAAACAACGTCCTCTAATCTATCAAATACTTTATTATTACTATTATTATTGCTGTTACTATTATTATTGCTATTATTATTATTATTATTATTATTATTATTATTATTATTATTATTATTATTATTATTATTATTGTCATGGGAAAGGTTATGGGGGAATCAGGTTTATTACGAAGGTCAGGAGTAGCTTCAATTCCTTGAATGAAGAGCCCTGTAGCAGCCTGAAGGTCACACATCTAACGTCACTAACACCCTCTGTACTGTAGCACAAACCGACTTGCATGGATACAATGGCAACTGAAAAGAGTACCGTGTAATTGAGCCTCCCGCTGAGGTCCTCTTCGCAAGACTCAGCGAGAGGCAGAAACACTCAATGCTCTTTGCAACTGTTGTTTGGTCTGGGTGTGATGTCGCCTGTGGTACCGACCAGTGTTTGCTGTTATCATACTATGGTGGTGAATGTTACACTGAAGGGCCCATGTACATGGGAGTACGTGGGACAGATAACATATTACACTGCATATCTAGGTGTACGAGTCAAGGAGAGCATAGCAGAAAGATAGTGAAGGTGAGGGAGAGTGTGGGTGTAAGTGTATAGGAAATGGTGTGGGTGTAAAGAATAGTGAAGGGGCGACCTTAGCCTGGGCAGATGCAGGTGTGCCAACTACTAGAAATTGTGGCAGCAGCAGCGGCCACCTGCTCCTACTGACACTATCGTCACCATCTCCACCATACCACCATCAATACACTACTTCTAAATGCACACAGTGGTGGCGTGGAGTGCGTGTACTCTGCTGCAGTGGTGCAGGAGGACGGGCCGGAGCTGTAGAGGTGTAGCAAGTGTAAGATTGGACAGGTGTGCCACACATGAATGGTTAGTGTACTGGACACTCCCGTAGAATTGGTCCACCACACCTGCCACCACACGCACCAACCACATCCACGCCCGCGCCCTTACACACGCCCACGCATCACCTGGAGGGCAGGGCAGGGCAAAGCGTACCCACGGTAACATAATGCATGCCCCTGACACTACCAGGGTAATGCCTGCGCTACATCTGGTATTACCGTCAATTTCCTACCTCACACACACACCTTAAACGTTAATACCACGTTGGTTAAAGTGCAAGCTGAAATACACTCTATAAATACAACGATAAAGTAAGAGAAAGAAGCGTTCATACCTGCACAGCGGCCATGATGCCCCGATACCCTGTAGGGCCAGACACAACACTGTTATTGTACCCTGGCACTGCTCGCTGCCACGTCTATGTCACAGACACTCACTAGCACCACCACTACACTGCTAGGGAGCACATACACTATGTGAACACCAGCACACACCCAGTGTAACATGCGCACTCTCCACCTCTCTCTGCTGTCACTACGGCTGCCCACCAACACACACACACACACGCCTCCCCCAGACCCTCCCTCACTAAACATGCCCACAACTAACATTTATTTATCGTTTAGGCTCATGTTCCACCTTCGTTGGGCATCAGGAGACTTTTCCAGCGTGCGTGTTTACACCCAGTGCCTGGTGGAGAGAGTGGCACCCCTCCTGAAGCATTCTATAAGTTGGTAACCTCAAAGGCACTTAGTCACGTTGCCAATCACAGCAAAGTCAGTGTGGATGGAGGGAGGAGGGTTATGAGAGCCTTCCAACCGAGAGGTGGGAAGAGGCGATGAATGTATGTATACTCACCCATTTGTGTACGCGTGGGTGAGACTCAGCTCCTGGCCCCGTGTAAGTGCATACTGTAGCTACAGGAGTATGCGAGGGGACACATACCGTGGCCATATATGTTGCAGTTTTATAACTGTAGTGTAAGCCCGCCTATGGCAAGACAGTGATGGAGTGAATGATGGTGAAAGTGTTTCTTTTTCGGGCCACCCTGCCTTGGCGAAAAACGGCCGATATGTTTATATATATATATATTTGTCTGAAGTGGTTATTTTTATTTAGTATGTCAATGATGTCGGCTAGGTTTGTTATTGTTGTATCATATACATATAAAAAATATTATTATTATTACGTACTCCAACTCCTCACAGTTAGAGCACGTAGCCAAAATATGAGGCGTTACCTCTCTGAACCGCAACACTGAGCCATTGGAAGTGAAAACTAGTTTCTTTGTGATCCTTAGTTACCCTGAGTCAGTGTGTGTGTGTTAGTTACCATTTTGTCCTAGGCACATGTCGATTAGACACTAGGCCTGTTGTATATATATATAGTGTGTGTGTGTATGTAAGGAAACACTTCGAAATGTTTCGGCCCCGCCGGGAATTGAACCCGTGCCCTCCGTGCGTGAAGCGAGAGCTATATATATATATATATATATGTCGTACCGATTAGGTAAAACTGGTCCATTAGCAAGAACTCATTTAAAATTAAGTCCTTTCTAAAATTTTCTCTTATACGTTCAAAGATATATATTTTTCATTAATGTTAATGTAAAAAAATTTAATTTTGCACTAAAAGAATCTTAGAAAACTTACCTAACCTTATTATAACAAGCGCAATTTAATTTAGCCTAACCCAACTAAATATATATTTAGATACGTTTACAATAATTTAATAATAAGCAAACACAATGAAATATATTTTTTTCGTTAGGTTCAGAATGATTTTTGTGAAATTATTGCATACACAAAATTTCGCTTGTGTTATATGGCAAGATGAGCGTTGCTATTTAAGCCAAAATCGCAAGTTTTACCTAATCGGCACGACATATATAGTGTATATATATATATATATATATATATATATATATATATATATATATATATATATATATATATATATATATATATATATATATATATATCCCTCCTTTTTTATTGTCCTGTGATCGCAGCACTAGGCACGTCATCTCTTAACCTCGTCTACGACTCAAACACTGATAAACGTCAACCATATCACGTTTCTTGTTTTTAGTCAGGCGCATCCCGGCGTGTTATCCTCTAATTTGCATATTTGTGCTTAAACGTGCGTTTCTACACGTTTATGCGACACCTAGACTTACCTAACCTAAGATAACGTAACCTAGACTTACCTAACCTAAGATAACGTAACCTAGACTTACCTAACCTAAGATAACGTAACCTAGACTTACTTAACCTAAGATAACGTAACCTAGACTTACCTAACCTAAGATAACGTAACCTAGACATACTTAACCTAAGATAACGTAACCTAGACTTACCTAACCTAAGATAACGTAACCTAGACTTGCCTAACCTAAGATAACGTAACCTAGACTTACCTAACCTAAGATAACGTAACCTAGACTTGCCTAACCTAAGATAACGTAACCTAGACTTACCTAACCTAAGATAACGTAACCTAGACTTACCTAACCTAAGATAACGTAACCTAGACTTACCTAACCTAAGATAACGTAACCTAGACTTGCCTAACCTAAGATAACGTAACCTAGACTTACCTAACCTAAGATAACGTAACCTAGACTTACCTAACCTAAGATAACGTAACCTAGACTTACCTAACCTAAGATAACGTAACCTAGACTTACCTAACCTAAGATAACGTAACCTAGACTTACCTAACCTAAGATAACGTAACCTACACTTACCTAACCTAAGATAACGTAACCTACATTACCTAACCTAAGATAAAGTAACCTAGACTTACCTAACCTAACCAGAATAATTAACCATAATTTACAACACGAAAACATACAACCTGTGTCACCATAATTAGTAAGATATTCTGTATAGATTGTTATCTTTGAGATAATTAGCGAAACCTGTATTTCTTAGCTAACCCTACGATAACGTAGGCCTGGAGCAACGTAAACAAATAACGTAACTAACTTACCTAACCTAAGATAACGTAACCTAGACTTACCTAACCTAAGATAACGTAACCTACATTACCTAACCTAAGATAAAGTAACCTAGACTTACCTAACCTAACCAGTAATAATTACCAGCCATAAATTTACAAGTCACGATACATACAACCTGTGTCCACCATGGAATTAGTAAGGATATTCTGTATAAGTTGTTATCTTTGATGATAATTAGCGAAAACGCTGTATTTCTTAGCGAAGCACCTACGAGTGGTGTGAGGCATCTGGAGCAACGTAAACAAACACGAATATCTACTGACAGGTGAAGTTACGTAACGTAAACTAGCTTAATCTAACGTAACTAATGATAAGGTAACGTGTTAGAAGCAGTGGGGTGGTAGTGTGTATGATGGGTGTGTCTCAGTGAAGGTAAGCTCCGCTGCCTCCATCCAGGAAGTGGATGGGTGACCGCCCGCCCTTCATTAAGGTCACCGAAGGTAAGTCACCGACTGGTGGTCTCCCACCCAAGCAGGGTGACCTGAAAAAGAAGACACACTTTCATCATCACTCACTACATCACTGTCTTGCCAGAGGTGCGCCGATACTACAGTACATATGCCTTTCCAAACTGCAACATCTCCACCCCTACTACAGAGTATAGGCACTGTACTTCCCTCCTACAGAGTGTAGGCACTGTACTTCCCTCCTACAGAGTGCAGGCACTGTACTTCCCTCCTACAGAGTGTAGGCACTGTACTTCCCTCCTACAGAGTGTAGGCACTGTACTCCTCCTACAGAGTGTAGGCACTGTACTTCCCTCCTACAGAGTGTAGGCACTGTACTTCCCTCCTACAGAGTGTAGGCACTGTACTCCCCTCCTACAGAGTGTAGGCACTGTACTTCCCTCCTACAGAGTGTAGGCACTGTACTTCCCTCCTACAGAGTGCAGGCACTGTACTTCCCTCCTACAGAGTGTAGGCACTGTACTTCCCTCCTACAGAGTGCAGGCACTGTACTTCCCTCCTTCAGAGTGCAGGCACTGTACTTCCCTCCTTCAGAGTGCAGGCACTGTACTCCTCTCATTCAGAGTGCAGGCACTGTACTCCCCTCCTTCAGAGTGCAGGCACTGTACTCCCTCCTTCAGAGTGCAGGCACTGTACTCCCCTCCTTCAGAGTGCAGGCACTGTACTCCCCTCCTTCAGAGTGCAGGCACTGTACTCCCTCCTTCAGAGTGCAGGCACTGTACTCCCTCCTTCAGAGTGCAGGCACTGTACTCCCCTCCTTCAGAGTGCAGGCACTGTACTTCCCACCTCCAGGATTTAAGTCCGGCTAACCGGTTTCCCTAAATCCATTCATGTTACCTTGCTCGCACTCCAACAGCACGTCGTTATAAGAAAACATTTGCCTCCACTCCTATCTAAAATTCATACACACGCCTGCTGGATGTCCAAGCCCTTCGTATATAAAACCCTTACCCCCCTCCCTAAGGAGACCCCTGCCCCGCCTTCCCTCCACGACAGATTTATACACACTACAAATCATCCTATTTTGCTCCATCCTCTCTAAATGACCAAATCACCTCAACAACCCCTCCTCAGCCCTCTGCATAATACTTTCAGTAACCCCGCACCCCCTCCTAATCTCCACACTACGAATTGTCTACATAATATTTACGCCATACACATTGCCCTTAGACACAGCATCTCCACTGCCTCCAGCCTCCTCCTCGCTGCAACATTCACAACCCATGCTTCACACCCATATAAGAGCATTGGTACCACTATTCTCTCATAACGTCATTTGTCTCCACATATACCTCAATGTACCACCCAACTTTTCCCCCCTCATCAGTTCTATGGTTTACCTCGTCCTTCATAGACACATCCGCCCACAAGTTCACTACTAAATACCTGAACACATTCAACTCCTCCATACTCCCTCCAATCCGATATCTAATCTTCCATTACGTAAATTGTTATCCTCATCACCTTACTCCTTCCTATGTTCACTTTTAATTTCCAAAATTCGTCCGCCAACCTCTGCAACTTCTCTTCACAATCTCCCAAAAGCACATGTGTCATCGGTAAAAAGTAACTGTATATTCATGCACACAACTGTGTATGTGTGTATACATAAATATACATACAATTTACATAGGTGAGTGCACGGTGTAACAGACGAGTATCATTTTATATCGTTCATTTTCTTATGCAATTTCCAGCTATAATTTCTGAAAGCTCTACATAATCTTAGAAATACAGGGTGATTCAAAAAGATGGACCCAATTTCAAAGCAGTGTGCTGTGCAATTGGGTCCAAAGGTTTGAAACACCCTGTTTATGTTACTGAAATGGTTAAACAAGTAGACATTACGCACTTAAAAAAATCTCATTAAAGACATATAAACAAATTTAATAGAGGAAAACAAAAGACTGCTGTTAAGTGTCAAATTATATGAGATATATGCTGTTATATGTAACGGTATAATACACTACGCTATATTCCACTCTTACACTACGTTATATTCCACTCTTACACTACGTTATATTCCACTCTTACACTACGTTATATTCCACTCTTACACTACGTTATATTCTACTCTTACACTACGCTATATTCTACTCTTACACTACGCTATATTCCACTCTTACACTACGCTATATTCCACTCTTACACTACGTTATATTCCACTCTTACACTACGTTATATTCTACTCTTACACTACGCTATATTCTACTCTTACACAACGCTATATTCCACTCTTACACTACGCTATATTCCACTCTTACACTACGTTATATTCCACTCTTACACTACGTTATATTCTACTCTTACACTACGTTATATTCCACTCTTACACTACGTTATATTCTACTCTTACACTACGCTATATTCTACTCTTACACTACGTTATATTCTACTCTTACACTACGTTATATTCCACTCTTACACTACGCTATATTCCACTCTTACACTACGTTATATTCCACTCTTACACTACGTTATATTCTACTCTTACACTACGTTATATTCCACTCTTACACTACGTTATATTCCACTCTTACACTACGTTATATTCCACTCTTACACTACGTTATATTCCACTCTTACACTACGTTATATTCTACTCTTACACTACGTTATATTCTATTCTTACACTACGCTATATTCCACTCTTACACAACGCTATATTCCACTCTTACACAACGCTATATTCTACTCTTACACTACGTTATATTCTACTCTTACACTTCGTTATATTCTACTCTTACACTACGCTATATTCCACTCTTACACAACGCTATATTCCACTCTTACACTACGTTATATTCTACTCTTACACTACGTTATATTCTACTCTTACACTACGTTATATTCTACTCTGACACTACGTTATATTCTACTCTTACACTACGCTATATTCCACTCTTACACTACGCTATATTCTACTCTTACACAACGCTATATTCCACTCTTACACTACGCTATATTCCACTCTTACACAACGCTATATTCCACTCTTAAACTACGTTATATTCCACTCTTACACAACGTTATATTCTACTCTTACACTACGTTATATTCCACTCTTACACAACGCTATATTCCACTCTTACACAACGCTATATTCCACTCTTACACAACGCTATATTCCACTCTTAAACTACGTTATATTCTACTCTTACACTACGCTATATTCCACTCTTACACTACGTTATATTCTACTCTTACACAACGCTATATTCCACTCTTACACTACGTTATATTCCACTCTTACACAAAGTTATATTCCACTCTTACACAACGTTATATTCCACTCTTACACAACGCTATATTCCACTCTTAAACTACGTTATATTCCACTCTTACACAACGCTATATTCCACTCTTAAACTACGTTATATTCCACTCTTACACAACGCTATATTCCACTCTTACACAACGCTATATTCCACTCTTACACAACGTTATATTCTACTCTTACACAACGTTATATTCTACTCTTACACAACGCTATATTCCACTCTTACACTACGCTATATTCCACTCTTACACAACGTTATATTCTACTCTTACACAACGTTATATTCTACTCTTACACTACGCTATATTCCACTCTTACACTACGTTATATTCCACTCTTACACAACGCTATATTCCACTCTTACACTACGCTATATTCCACTCTTACACTACGCTATATTCCACTCTTACACTACGCTATATTCCACTCTTACACTACTCTATATTCCACTCTTAAACTACGTTATATTCCACTCTTACACTACGTTATATTCTACTCTTACACTACGTTATATTCCACTCTTACACAACGTTATATTCTACTCTTACACTACGTTATATTCCACTCTTACACAACGTTATATTCTACTCTTACACTACGTTATATTCTATTCTTACACAACGCTATATTCCACTCTTACACTACGCTATATTCCACTTTACACTACGCAATTCCACTCTTAAACTACGTTATTTTCCCACTCTTACACTACGTTATATTCTACTTTACACTACGTTATATTCCACTCTTACACAACGTTATATTCTACTCTTACACTACGTTATATTCCACTCTTACACAACGCTATATTCTACTCTTACACTATGCTATATTATCTTACACTACGTTATATTCTACTATTACACTACGCTATATTCCACTCTTACACAACGTTATATTCTACTCTTAAACTACGCTATATTCTACTCTTACACTACGTTATATTCTACTATTACACTACGCTATATTCCACTCTTAAACTACGCTATATTCTACTCTTACACTACGTTATATTCTACTATTACACTACGCTATATTCCACTCTTACACTACGTTATATTCCACTTACACTACGTTATATTCCACTCTTACACTACGTTATATTCCACTCTTACACTACGTTATATTCCACTCTTACACTACGTTATATTCTACTATTACACTACGCTATATTCCACTCTTACACTACATTATATTCCACTCTTACACTACGTTATATTCCACTCTTACACTACGTTATATTCCACTCTTACACTACGTTATATTCCACTCTTACACTACGTTATATTCCACTCTTACACTACGTTATATTCCACTCTTACACTACGTTATATTCCACTCTTACACTACGTTATATTCCACTCTTACACTACGTTATATTCCACTTTACACTACGTTATATTCCACTTTACACTACGTTATATTCCACTCTTACACTACATTATATTCCACTCTTACACTACGTTATATTCCACTCTTACACTACGCTATACTCTTACACTACGTTATATTTTTCTCTTACACTACGCTATACTCTTACACTACGTTATATTCTTCTCTTACACTACGCTATACTCTTAACCTACGTTATATTCTTCTCTTACACTACGCTATACTCTTAACCTACGTTATATTCTTCTCTTACACTACGCTATACTCTTAACCTACGTTATACTCTTAACCTATGCTATACTCTTACAATAATTTATCAACTATATGATGTCAATTTCCCTCTGATATTATTCAAGCTTCGTTTAATCTTATCTAAATTTATTACCTCAATGTGGAGAGGTATGTGCTTAATTTCCCCTGTAAATAAATGTTATAGAGGCTATATTATTTTAGCTCTGATATGTATTAGTATTCTTATACCCTGATACGTATCTAGTGATAAGAATGTTAGCTATCATGGTCTTTTTTTTAAGGAAAAAAAAAAAGGTTTTTAATATTGTTGTAATGCTTTTTTAAATTTGATATGGCTGAAGAAATACCCGAAACCTTGGTACATAAGATGAATATTCTATGTGAGTTATTCTTAACAGCCTTGTCCTGCTTTACACACACACACAAACGCATATATATATATATATATATATGTATATATATATATATATATATATATATATATATATATATATATATATATATATATATATATATATATATATATACATATATATATATATATATATATATATATATATATATATATATATATATATATATATATATATAAAAAGCTCAATAATAACCCACACTCAGACAAACACTCTGAAGATTAATGGGTCTGTATATTTCAATCCCCTTCACTTATGTCTGCTGAAGATGATCCCAGAAGGGGATCGAAATATACATACCCATTAATCTTCTGAGTTCCTGTCTCAATATATATATATATATATATATATATATATATATATATATATATATATATATATATATATATATATATATATATATATAAAGTGTGAAAGAGCATTCCACAGGTGCAGGTAGTCACGAATCACACACGTTGTTTCACTTGCTGTAATCATTCAATATGATGGAATGAATAAGCCAGTAGTGGTGGGTGCAGGTGGGCTCTGGGTGTAGTGGTGGGTGTAGATGGGCTCTGGGTGTAGTGGTGGTGGGTGCAGGTGGGCTTTGGGTGTAGTGGTGGTGGGTGCAGGTGGGCTCTGGGTAGTGGTGGTGGGTCAGGTGGGCTCTGGGTGTAGTGGTGGGTGTAGATGGGCTCTGGGGTGTAGTGGTGGTGGGCAGGTGGGCTCTGGGTAGATGGGCCTGGTGTAGTGGTGGTGGGCAGGTGGGCTCTGGGTGAGTGGTGGTGGGTGCAGGTGGGCTCTGGGTGTGGTGGTGGGTGCAGGGTTCTGGGTGGTGGGTGTGATGGGCTCTGGGTGTGGTGGTGGGGCAGGTGGGCCTGGGTGGTGGTGGGTGTAGATGGGCCTGGTGTAGTGGTGGTGCAGGTGGGGCTCTGGGTGAGTGGTGGTGGGGCAGGTGGGCTCTGGGTGAGTGGTGGGTGCAGGCAGGCTCTGGGTGTAGTGGTGGGTGTGAGATGGGCTCTGGGTGTAGTGGTGGTGGGTGCAGGTGGGCTCTGGGTGAGTGGTGGGTGTAGATGGGCTCTGGGTGGTGGTGGTGGGTGCAGGTGGGCTCTGGGGTAGTGGTGGGTGTAGATGGGCCTGGGTGTAGTGGTGGTGGTGCAGGTGGGCCTGGGGTGGTGGTGGTGGGTGAAGGTGGGCTTGGGTGAGTGGTGGTGGGGAAGGTGGGCTTTGGGGTAGTGGTGGTGGTGCAGGTGGGCTCTGGGTGTGGGAGTGGGTGCAGGTGGGCTCTGGGTCTAGTGGTGGTGGGTGCAGGTGGGCTCTGGGGTAGGGGGAGAGGGTTGGGGGG
>WNWK01002548.1:177500-204974 GCA_009830355.1 Cherax destructor | reverse complement strand
CGGCAGCATATGGGCGTCTGGCAAACCTTAGATTAGCGTTCCGTTACCTTAACAAGGAATCGTTAAAGTGTATACCGTGTACGTCGGCCCATACTAGAATATGGCCCAGTCTAAACCCACCCTGGTCAAGCCGTAAGGAAACTAGAGAAAGTGAAAAGGTTTGCGACAAGGTTATTTCCCACAACTCAGGGTCTGTCTTATGAAGAAAGGTTGAGGGAAATAGGACTAACAACACTGGAGGAAAGAAGGGTCAGAAGACATGATAACGACATACAAAATACTGCGGGAATTGACAAGGTAGATAGTGACAGGTTGTTTCAGAGAGGGAACACAGAAACAAGGGGACACAACTGGAAGCTGAAGACTCAGATGAGTCAAAGGGATGTCAGGAAACATTTCTTCAGCCACAGAGTAGTCAGGAAGTGGAATGGACTAGAGAAAGATATAGTGGAGGCAGGAACCATACATAGTTTTAAGACAAGGTATGATAAAGCTCATGGAGCAGGGAGAGCAGAGACCCAGTAGCAGACAGCGAAGAGGCGGGGCCAGGAGCTGAGTTTCGACCCCTGCAACCACAATTAGGTGAGTACAATTAGGTGAGTGAGTACACACACACACCGAAGGAAACGAAGTAGTAAGTTATACGAAGAGGCTCTATCAGACCCCTGTGCAGCCCTGGAAAAGTCGAGGACTACATTAGTAACAAACGAGGGGACTGAAGGAAATGCAGGAGTGAAGCTATACGCAGAGGCCCTATCAGATCACAGTTAAGCCCAAAAAAAAGTAAAAAAGGGGAAGCGACAGACCATTGGGTACCGGGACATCAGACAGAGAAGGGACTGAAGAAAGGGAAGTAATCAGGTCCCCAGCAGAGGTCAGACCAACAAGAGATTCAGGAAATGGTAAGGGAAGCTGCAATGGAGTTAATTAAAGGAATATGCAGTGGGAGGATGAAAGGGAGAGATCAGTCTTTATTCATGGGTTCAGGAGGTCGAACAGGAAACGTATGAAGCACGGCTACAGCAGAAGGAAAAAGAGATTGAAAATATCATGAAAGCAATAAGAGAGGAAGACATTGCCCAGTTGACAAATTTTCTGAGAATAGTCGTGTTCACAAGGGGAAGAAACCATCCAGTCAAATTTATTTTCATGTCAAAAATTGTGCGATACAGGATCCTGCAAGAGAAAGCCCAACTAAGAGACCGAGGTGTACCTTGACCATGACAAAACACGAGAAGAACCTGAGAGAGAGGGTACAAAGATGCAAAGAGCAGGAAAGAGAGGCAAGGACGCAGATGGGCAGGCAACCCAAACTCAGGAAGAAGAGCAAACACAACATCCCTCAGAACCACTGACAGAAAACCCTCAATTCCAACAACCCTGACAACCCCACTGCAACCATGCAAACTAACCAAAAACCGACACTCTGTATCCTCAGCCCCCTCCACAAATTCCACCTTCACAGCAGCCTCCCTATAGTATCTTGCTAGGTCTGCTCCCCCAACCCCAACATACCCCCCCAGACCACCGTATTAGAAAACAAGATGAAGGTTTGGTACTCCAACATGGACAGAATAACAAATAAATTTGAGGAGTAGTATGAAAGAATCACAAAATTGAATTGAAACTCATAAGGATGATAACAGATGCGATCTTTCCATCCAGATATCAGATACTGAAGAAAAATAAAGGGAGCAAATGGGGTGAGACGCACTGCTAATCAAATAACGGTGGGGATTTGAGGAAATGAAAGGAATGGACAGAATGGCAGAAATGGACTACATAGTAGGAACAATTCAGACTGGTGGTTCTAAGGTGGTGATTGCAGTGATGTACAGCCTACCACAGAATTGCAGGAGCCCAATAGAAGAGTATGATGATGAGAGCAACAGAGCAATGGTGGACACACAAACTGAGGTGGCCAGAAGGGCTCACATGGGTAGGGCAAAGTCATTAGCTGTGGGTGATTTCAATCACAAGAAGACTGACTGGAAAAACCTGGAGCGACATAAAGGAACTGAAACGTGGAGAGCCAAGATGATGGAGGTGATACTGAAAAACCTCATGCATCAACATGTTAGGGACATTACCAGAGAGAAAGCAGAGGATGAACCACCAAAACTGGACCTCATATTCACCTTGAGTAGTACAGACATTGAGGACATCACATACAAAAGTCCCCTCGGAGTTAGTGATCACGTGGTCCTGAGCTTCGAATACAGAGAGTTGCAAATGGAGAGGGAAGCAGGAATAGGATGGGAGAAGCCAATCTACAAAAGGGAAGACTACACAGGCATGAGGAATTTCCTGCAAGAGGTTCAGTGGGAAAGAGAACTGGTGGGAAAATCAGTAAACGAAATGATGGACTATGTGACAACAAGATGCAAGGAGGCAGAGAGATTGGTTCCCAAGTGCAACAGAAATAATGGGAAGAATAGAACGAGCCCTTGGTTTACCCAAATGTGTAGAATGGCAAAAACTAAGTGTGGTAGAAAATGGAAAAAAGTATAGAAGACAAAGGACCCAGGAAAATAAAGAGATTAGTAGAAGAGCCAGAAACGAATTTTCACAGATAAGGAGGGAGGCCCAACGGTAATACGAAAGCGACATAGCATCGAAAGCTAAGTCGTTCCCGGAGGAAAACAACATTCATGGACCAGGTAATCAGGCTGAGGAATCAAAGAGAGGACTTCACAAGAAACGACCGAGAAGTATGTGAAGATCTCAACATGAGATTTAAGGAAGTATTTACAGTGGAGACAGAAAGAACTCGGGAAAGTCGGAATAATGGGGTACACCAATAACGGATATACCAACAAGTGCTGGACACAATACACAACTGAGGAGAAAGTGAAAAAGATGCTAAGTGAATTAGATACCTCAAAGGGGTTGGACCGGACATCTCTCCCTGGGTCCTGAGAGAGGGTGCCCCAGTTTGCAGACGATCTGAAGTTAATGAGGAGAATTCAATCGGATGAGGATCAGGCAGGACTACAAAAGAACCTAGACAGGCTGCAAGCCTGATCCAGCAACTGGCTCCAGGAATTTAACCAACCAAATGCAAAGTCATGAAGATCCGGAAGGGACAAAGCAGACTGCAGATGAAGTTCAGCCTAGGAGGTCAAAGGCTGCAAAACTCACTTAAAAGAAAAGGATCTTGGGGTAAGCATCATACCGAGCACATCTGAAGCACACATCAACCAAATATCTGCAGTATATGGGCGCCGGGAAAACCAAAGAACAACGTTTTGACATCTGAGTAAGGAGTCATTCAAGACACTGTAAACTGTGTACGTCATACCCATATTGGAGTATGCAGCACTAGTATGGAACCCACACCTGGTCAAATACGTCAAGAAATTAGAGAAAGTGCAAATGTTTGCAACAAGACTAGTCCTGGAGCTAAGAGGAATGCCCTACGAGGAGAGCGTAAGGGAAATCAACTTGACACTGGAGGACAGGAGAGATAGAGGAGACATGATGACAACATATAAAATACTGAGAGTAATTGACAAGGTGGATAGGTGTCGTGGGGGTTCGTGAGGAAATATTGGAGTAATAAATACTCACGTTGGATATCTTGGAGGCATATAATTAAGAGAGAAGTATGGAAGTCTGTGCATGGGGCTCAACTACAGCAAATCACCTCAGACACATATTAAACCAACAAAAAACAGAAGTCCGATTGATAAATTCCAACTCGAGACAGCATACACCGCCATTATTCAAGAGTCTTAATTAACTTACTCAATATACAAACCACCCACACTTTTTTATTGTGCCTACTACATACATAGGACACTGCACTCTAATATAAACCCTCCTCTTAAACTCCTCCTTGACAGCTGCAACAGAACACAACTATAATACAAGACACAGATCACTCTTTGATATCCCTCATGTCCATCTCTCCCTATGCAAAAATGCTATGCACATAAAGGGCCCTGCATAACAAGGGGCTTTCTATATAATATTATAATAATAATAATAACTAATAATAATAATAATAATAATAATAATAATAATAATAATAATAATAATAATAATAATAATAATAATAATAATAATAATAATATATATTTTTATACAAGTACATGTACATGGTATACAGGCCTAGCTGACATCAGTGACATACTACTATATAGAAAGTCCCTTGTTATGCTGAGCATTTCGGGCAGATTAGGTCAGTGTCCTAGGATGCGACTCACACCAGTCGGCTAACACCCAGGTACCCATTTTACTGATGGGGAACATAGACAACAGGTGTAAAGAAACACGCCCAATGTTTCTGCCCTGGCTGGGAATCGAACCCAGACCCTTAGCCGTGTGAAGCGAGAGCTTTAGCCACCAGAGCCCATAAGTAGTATGTCATTATAGTAGTAGTATGTCATTGATGTCAGATAGGCCTGTATACTTTGTACATGTACTTGTAGTAAATAAAGATATTATTATTATTAAGATTTGTAATTCACTGCCAGAGAACACTAAAGGATCCCTGTCTGCAAATCATTTCAAGACTCTTCTTAGAAATCACTTACTCACCCAAAACTAATCAGCATTCAAGCTGCTTTCAAATTCACCTCCATTACCACATAACTGTGCTAAGGATCACAGTGTCACTCACCTAAATCTGAAAACTTCAAAAATAGATGCTCAAAGTTCATTACATCACTCAATATTACATTGTATAAAATCAATACCTACACAAAATTGTTCTGACTTGTGTTAAGCTAATCTAATATTATAAAACTAGTTCCAACATGACCCATTGTAATATTCCCATACTGTAATTTGAGACATTTTACTGCTTGCTATATATTAAAACATATACAGGAGAAGGGGTTACTAGCCCTTTGCTCCTGGCATTTTAGTCGCCTCTTACGACACGCATGGCTTACGGAGGAAGAATTCTGTTCCACTTCCCCATGGAGATAAGTGTAAATAAACAAGAACAAGAACTAGTAAGAAAAACAGAAGAAAACCCAGAGGGGTGTGTATATATACACCTGAAATCTAGACACAAACTCATATACACAAAATACAAGAACATATAAACTTACACACAAAACACAAGCAGACACCCCAAGAACCTAGATTCATATACACGCAAGAGCTGAGTTTGGGAAACAGGAGCTGAGACTCGACCCTTGCAGCAACATATTGGCGAGTACACACTCCTCTCTTACGGGAGGGGGGGGGGGAGGAACAGTGTTCAGCAACAGTGTTCAAAAACAAGAAGAGATAAAAAATAAAATATTGATTTTTAGAAAAGCAACACAGGTATCCTGTGACAAATTGGTAATGTTTAGGATGTTCTAGTTGACATTACATGAACAAGGAAAAGCTAAAAAAAAAAAAAGTATAAGAAGAACTGAACGATATATCGTTATATTGAATCCCCCCCAAATAAAAAATTAAATCTGTATGTTCTTTGTATTTTTTTTTTTTTTTGCATTTAAAAAATAAAACATAAACGGTAAAGTCTAGTTCAAATTTCTTATACAACTTTGTAAAACCATGATTCGTGAATAGTGTGTGTAAAAACCATAACAATTTGCTCATAAATTACGAAGGTATTGATTCCAATAGGAGAATAATTTACTCTTGTGAAAAAAAAAATATTATATTATCTACGAAACTACAGATGTGAAACGCCATTTGAACGACATACACTCTGGCATCACATGGCTTACTGCCAGCATCATACACTGCCACCACCTGCTCTTTATAGCAGATGAGGTGAAACGAGATTAAATTCCAGCAGAAAAGAGAGACACGGAATTTGGGTTAGAGCAGGAAAAACCCAAACAGGAATAATACAGGATAGTTAAAACAGCAAGTAAGAGAGAAGTGAAGATTTATGAACTAAAGGAGGAGGCGGTTAGGGTAAGATATAAGCAACTGTTGGAGGACAGATGGGCTAGTGAGAGTATAGGCAGTGGGGTAGAAGAGGTATGGGGTAAGTTTAAGAATATAGTGTTAGATTGTTCAGCAGAAGTTTGTGGTTATAGGAAAGTGGGTGTGGGAGGGAAGAAGAGCGATTGATGGAATGATGTAAAGACAGTAGCAAGAGAGAAAGAAAAATGAGAGATTTTTACAAAGTAGAAGTTATGTAAGGAGGGAGGAGTATATGGAGAGAAAAAGAGAGGTTAAGAAAGTGGTGAAGCAATGTCAAAAGAGAGCAAATGACAGAGTGGGTGAGATGTTATCAAAAAAATTTGTTGAAAATAAGAAAAAGTTTTGGAGTGAGATTAATAAGTTGAGAAAGCCTAGGGAAAGAATGGATTTGTCAGTTAAAAATAGGAGAGGAGAGTTATTAAATGGAGAGTTAGAGGTATCGGGAAGATGGAGGGAATATTTTGAGGAATTATTAAATGTTGATGAAGATAGGGATTTCGTGTATACGGCAAGGAGGAATAACATCTTATAGGAGTGAGAAAGAACCAGTTGTGAGTGTGGGGGAAGTTCGTGAGGCAGTGAGTAGAATGAAAGGGGGTTGATGGTGGGGATATAGTTTTAGAGTGGTTATTGTTTTTATTTAATAAATGTATGGAACAGGGTAAGGTACCTAGGGATTGGCAGAGAGCATGCATAGTTCCTTTGTATAAAGGCAAAGGGGACAAAAGATAGTGCAAAAATTATAGGGAAATAAATCTGTTGAGTATACCTGGTAAAGTGTATGGTAGAGTTATTATTGAAAGAATTAGGAGTAAGACGGAGAGCAGGATAGCAGATGAACAAGGAGGCTTTAGGAAGGGTAGGGGGTGTGTAGACCAAGTGTTTGCAGTGAAACATATAGGTGAATAATATTTAGATAAGGGTAAAGAGGTGTTTGTGACATTTATGGATTTGGAAAAGGCATATGATAGGGTGGATAGGGGGCAATGTGGCAGATGTTGCAAATGTATGGAATAGGTGGTAGGTTATTGAAAGCGGTGAAAAGTTTTTACGAGGATAGTGAGGCTCAGGTTAGAGTATGTAGGAGAGAGGGAGATTATTTCCCAGTAAAAGTAGGCCTTAGACAAGGATGTGTGATGTCACCATGGTTGTTCAATATATTTATAGATGGGGTTGTAAGATAAGTGAATGCGTGGGTGTTTGCAAGAGGTGTGGGGTTAAAATATAAAGAATCTAACACAAAGTGGAAGTTGTCACAGTTGCTCTTTGCTGATGACACTGTGCTTTTGGAGGATTCTGAAGAGAAGTTGCAGAGGTTGGTGGATGAGTTTGGTAGGGTATGTAAAAGAAGGAAATTAAAAGTGAATATGGGAAAGAGTAAGGTGATGAGGATAACAAAAAAATTAGATAACGGAAGACTGGATATAAGATTGGAGGGAGATAGTATAGAGGAGGTGAATGTGTTCAGATATTTGGGAGTGGATGTGTCAGCAGATAGGTATATGAAGGATGAGGTGAATCATAGAATTAACGAGGTGAAAAAGGTGAGTGGTGCACTGAGGAGCTTGTGAGACAGAGAACTTTATCCATGAAAGCAAAGAGGGTAATGTATGAGAGTATAGTTATACCAACACTCTTGTATGGGTGTGAGACATGGGTTGTGAATGTTGCAACAAGGAGAAGGCTGGAGGCAGTGGAGATGTCGTGTCTGAGGGCAATGTGTGGTGTGAATATAATGCAGAGAATCCGTAGTTTGGAGATTAGGAATAGGTGTGGGATTACCAAAACTATTATCCAGAGAGCTGAGGAGGGGTTGTTGAGATGGTTTGGACAAATAGAGAGGATGAAACAAAATAGAATGAATTCGAGAGTGTATAAACCTGTAGTGGAGGGAAGGAGGGGTAGGGGTCGGCCTAGAAAAGGTTGGAGGGAGGGGGTAAAGGAGGTTTTGTGTGCGAGGGGCTTGGACTTCGAGCAAGCGTGCGTGAGCGTGTTAGATAAGAGCGAATAGAGACAAATGGTTTTTAGGACTTGATGTGCTGTTGGAGTGTAGGCAAGGTAACATTTCTGAAGGGTTTCAGAGAAACCGGCAGGCCGGACTTGATTCCTGGAGATGGGAAGTACAGTGCCGGCACTCTGAAGGAGGGGTGTTAATGTTGCAGTTTTGTAACTGTAGTGTAAGCACGCCTCTGGCAAGACAGTGATGGAGTGAATGATGATGAAAGTTTTTCTTTGTCGGGCCACCCTGCCTTGGTGGGAAACGGCCGATGTGTTAATAAAAAAATAATAGGCACCTTATCAGGGGCTTGACTCTCTAGGGAGAAGATTTGGTTTCTATATGAGTATATCTCACACAAACGGACCTTATATACATGGCTCAAGTGGCTAATGAAACATACCCAGATAGAACAACTTACAATTTAATAGACGACATACACCCACGCGTTACAGGAAACTGAAATTGTGCACCAACAGAGAAAATTTAAGAGCATCCATAATGGAAATCCTCCAAATAATTTAAAATATAAATACAAACTTAACTCTCACTATACCAGAACACACCTAATTTTTTCACATATACAATCATAGCCACGTAAAAATTGTGGCTCTCATTCCACAAATCTCCAAGGAACTCCCTTGCCTTATCATGGTGTTTCGAAGTACTTCCCTGATCCAGTTGACCTATATATTCCTTTTCAGGTTAACACAGAGACCTTTAGGTCACTAGATTATATGCCCTGTCTGATACTCCAGGACTAGGGTCTTCAAGTACTCTACTATCTGGCATATCTTCAGGGTTCCTGGTTTGGTTGACTCTAGTAAATTTCTGGCATATCTTCAGGGTTGCCTGGTTGCTGCTAAACCTTTAAGAGTATTTCCGTTTTAGTCATAAAACTCACAACAAATACTATTGATAAATAAAAAAAAAGATCTTACAAAAATTAGGGAGAGGCATGATTAACAAAACACTAGTACACATTCATCACCTACAATAAAAATAACATATATAAAATTATTTACTTTAAGAATTAGAGATTACTATATTAACACAAAAAATATGAAATTTTACTAAAGTATACCTGGAGAAAGTTTCGAGGGTCAACGCCCCCGCGGCCCGGTCTGTGACCAAGCCTCGCGGTGGATCAGAACCTGATCAACCTGGCCTGTCCAGCGCCTTCTTGAAGACAGCCAGGGGTCTATTGGTAATATCCTGTTGTATCGTCTGCCGAGATTTCTGCTTTCGTATGGAGTGATTTTCGTGTGCAAATTTCGGACTAGTAACTCTAGAATTTTCCAAGTATATATTATGTACCTTTCTCGCTTGCATTCCAATAAGTACAAATCAAAGGACCTCAACCATTCCCAGGTTGAGGTGCATTATCGTGCTTATACGTGCCATGAAAGTTCTCTGCACATTCTCCAGATCTGCAATTCCGTTAGTGTACATCAATATTCCAGCCAAGAGAGAACAAGCGATTTGAAGAGAACCATCATGGGCTTGGCATCCCTAGTTTTGAAGTTTCTTATTATCTATCCTAACATCTTCCTAGCAGGTGGGGTAAATACATTGTTGTAAGCGTAGTGAGATCCTCTGACATTATCACTCCTAGGTCTTTCACATTAGTTTTACGCTCTATTGTGTGGTTGGATTTTTTTTTATACTCCAAGTCATTTCTATTTTTCTTGAGTTTTTCACATCAGAGTAATTGAAATTTCTCTTCATTGAACTTCATATTGTTTTCTGTGGCCCAGTTAAAGATTTTGTTCATGTCCGCTTGGAGACTTGCGGTGTCTTTCATGGATGACAATGTCATGCAAAATAGGGTATTATCGGCAAAGGAAGACACGGTGCTGTAGCTTGCATATGTGTCTATGTCAGATATGAGGAAGAGGAACAGGATTGGGGCGAGTACTGTGCCTTGTGGAACAGAGGTTTTCACTATAGCCGCTTCTGACTTTGCTCTGTTTACTATTACTCTTTGTGTTCTATTTGTTAGGAAGTTATAGATCCATCTACCAACCTTTCCTGTTATTCCTTTATCACGCATTTTTCTGTGCTATTACACCATGGTCACACTTGTCGAAGGCTTTCACAAAGTCTGTGTATACTACATCCGCATTGTGTTTGTCCTCCAGAGCATCCAGGAAATTGTCATAGTGTCTCAGTAGCTGGGACAGGCAGGAGCGACTTGTTCTAAACCCGTGTTGCCCTGGGTTGTGTAGCTGATGGGTATCTAAGTGGATAGCGATCTTGTTTCTAAGAACCCTCTCAAAGATTTTTATGATGTGTGACGTTAGTGCTATCAGTAAAGTGAACACACAATAAAACTTAACACACTTATCAGATACAAAAAATAGACAAATGCAGACATATTCACATATATAAAAATTACAGACAAATACATAAAACAGGTATGGAAGGTATGGAAGGCAATGCAGGGTTTGAGCAAATGGAAGGCCCCTGGATTAGATGGTCTCCCTAATGATTTCTATGTGCATAATTGGGAGACCCTACGGGATTGCTTAGTTAAGGTGTTCAATTGCATGAAGAATGGGAGGGTATTGGGAAGTGTGCAGAACACGGGGGTTGTGTTATTGGTGAAGAAAAAAAGAGGAATGTAGGACGATGAATAATTATAGATTTATTACTTTAATGTGTGCGGATTATAAGATCTTCGCTAAGTTGCTAGGTAATAGGCTTAAAAAAGTGTTGGGAATGGTCTTACATAAGGGGCAATGTGGGATTCCTGGTAGAAGCATGGGCGTGGGTCATGGTCAAATTACGGATTTTATTGAGAGTAGGGAAGGGGGGGGGATTGGGTATCGATTGGAGTGCGGCTTACGATAGCGTGGAAAGGAGTATATTGTATATTGTATTGTATATCATGAGGCGGCAGGGTATTGGAGATGAATTAGTAGGCTGGGTAGAGACTTTGTATGGGGGAGCCATGGTTAGGGTAAAGGTAAATGGTAGGATGGGAAGGGAGGTGCCTATGGATAAGGGATTGAGCCAGAGATGCCCCTTGTCCCAAGTCTTGTTTGCATGCTTACAAGATCCCTTTTATCGTTTAGTTTCAGGAGGGGTGGCTGAGGGGAAGGGGTGGGATGCTGGGATTGTTGGATATGTGGATGATACCATGGTACTGGTGAGAGATGTAGAGGAGTTAGAGAATGTGGGGTGTATTGTGGAGATTTTTGGGAAAGCTACTGGGATGAAGGTAAACTATGTGAAATCTAAATTGTTGGAGATAGGTGGGTGGGTAGGGGGGAGGGTAGGGGAGGGAAGGGGTTTGCTACTGTGGAGCAGGTGAAGATTTGTGGGGTGGTGTAATGGGCGGATCCGGTGGAGGCCCGGGAGGTTAATGCAGGGATGGTGGTGCAATAGGCAATTATGCACATGGGTGGTTGGAGGCCTGGGGACATCACATTGCATCAGAGGGTGGTGATTGTCAACTCCTTAGTGTTTAGTAAACTGTGGCATGTGGCAGCAGTGTTTCCCATTATTTTTGAGGATGTAAGAGAATTGCAACGAAGGTTCTTACTTTATATATGGTGTTATGGAAGGGCGTGGTTGAGTAACGAAGTGGTAATGATGAGGGTATGACAGGGAGGTTTGGGGCTTATCCCATTAGCGAGGCGTTTGCAGTGTGTTACATTAAGCATCCATCGATACCTCAGGGTGGGTGTCGTGTGTGGGAAATGGATGGGATTTGTTATGGAAGATGTTCGAAAGTGGTGGAAGGGGAATGATTTGAGGGAGTGTGAGGGAATGTTGAGGCATATCATGATGGTTAGGGAGCCGAAGAGAGTATCAGCAAGCCTTCTGGGTAGGGGACAGGGTGCGGGGGAAGGTGCTGCAGGGGCAAGCGATATACCCAGTGTATGATTGAAAGGGTATATGGAAAGGATTGAGGAAGTTGTGGCTAAAACCCAGGGTACTGGAGTTAGTGTATAGGTTTCTAATGGGGATCGTTGCATCAAACGCGATTTTGTACCACATGGGGATAGAGGAAGGAGAGTATTGCGATAGGTGTGGGGAGGAGGATACGGCATACCATGTGGTATATTTTTGTTCCTTTTGGGGGTAGTGCGTGAATGGTTTGGGAGGGTGGTATGCATTGGCTTTCGACCTTGCTGGCTTTAGGCTTTGATGTGGGAGGGGTGGTGAGAAGGGCGGTCTTGTACTTGGTAGCAGACTACTTGTATGTGTTGTGGGGAAGGAGGAGGGGGTGTCGGGGAGTATAAGGTCAAGGCCTTGGCTGCTGTGTTTCACAGGACAAAATGCAGAAATAGGGATCTTTATGGTTGGAAGTGGGATTCGGCCTTTTCTATGGGTTATCTGGACCTGAAGGTGGCTGGGTTGTTAAGAGATGTGTGGGGCGGGGACTTAAAGGGGCTGGCCGGCGACGGGGGGGGGGTGTATACATAGTGGGGAAGGGCGTACGAACGATGGGGGAAGGGAGATGCAAAACGGAGGTATGTATGTGTGGTATGACAGGAGATGGAGGAGAAGAGAACCCCAATAGAGGGTAGGTGTCAGGGGTAATCATGGGTTTTTTTCGTCATAACCTACTGGATTTGGTGATGTGTGGTTATAAGGTTAGCATGTTTCATTTATGAGACGTTTTCTATAATGATGTTTGTAACCCTTGGGGGGGGTCCTGATGTGAGTTCTCATATGTCTCATCGTTGTGTCTTACCTCTAAGGACGACAGATAAGGTCAGGTTAATTATGTGTTGGAAAATGTATGACTTAGATAGTGTTTGTAGGAATACCACATTGGTTTACTGTATGGGATGCACGATTTACTATACTGCATCCTGGGGTAATAATTGTTTGCTTCCCCTTACCTGTGTCATTGTCTTGTATTAAATGTTTCCACATTGGAGGTGTGTAAGAGTAACCTGGGGGTCATTATGTACTTGTGGATTGGTTCCTGCTTAGTATGTTCCTTCTGAATATTTCTGCTTACTTCTCCTGTGTACCTTCACAACCGATGTTTAATGATCGATGGTGTGTGTGGAATTGTACATGAAGGCATTTTTGTACTTCTCATTAAATTTGTCTCACTATTGTGCTAATATTGTCTTATGTCTTTGTAATTAAATAAAGTTCCTTAGGGTTGTTGTCTGTACAATACAGACATGAAAGTAATATGTCCCCAGGCCAGGATAAATGTTGTAATATGTCATAGAGTAAATTTTTGCTTTTATGCACTATTATGTAAAGCCTTTGGGGTTTATTTCCCTTCCGGCATGTCACCTTTTGCCTGTGTTATGTATTGGGGTTCCAGTTTTGTATTTGTGTATGGTATAGCTTTGGATTACGTATGGTTTCTTGAGTAAATTATGTGATAATCTTTTGTTTTGCATTTTCAAGCACAGGACGCTCTGTGTTTGTAACTTTACAGTTTATTACTTTTTATGATGCTTCTGTATTTGTCATGTATTGTATTTTGTTTATTCAATAAAATAAAAAAAATAAAAAAGTTATAACCATTGTTCCATATTTCGTTGTCAAATAAGATAAGATAAGATAAGATTTCTTCGGATTTTTAACCCCGGAGGGTTACCACCCAGGATAACCCAAGAAAGTCAGTGCGTCATCGAGGACTGTCTGTCTTATTTCCATTGAGGTCCTTAATCTTGTCCCCCAGGATGCGACCCACACCAGTCGACTAACACCCAGGTACCTATTTGCTGCTAGGTGAACATGACAACAGGTGTAAGGAAACACGTCGAAATGTTTTCACCCGCCGGGAATCGAACCCGGGTCCTCCGTGTGTAAAGCGAGAGCTCTAGCCACCAGACCACCGGGCCACCACCAGACCACCTTTATGTGGGTCTCTGTGAAAGATGTAAACATTGCTTTTGACTCTTTGAGCAGTCACTTGATGAAAGATATTTTGTTGTTTGTTGATGGTTTTAGACCCTCTATGTTTGCAAAGATTAATGATGTCATACTGATGGAATGCAGGGAGGCTTTGTTTGATTACATTAATATCTGTTGTTCTGGAGTGGAGACCAATGATTGCAACTCCACTCTAGAGGTGTTTTCAGTTGGTGTAAGATTTCTGTCATTTCTTGCCAGTATTTTTTTCTTCCTGACACAAAAACCTCCATTTCTTGAGTGAAATAAGTTACAAGAAGAGGAGATGCATTCTCCCGAATACCCTCCTGGAGTCTACCTGGAGGGTATTCGGGGATCAACGCCCCGCGGCCCGGTCCATGACCAGGCCTCCTGGTGGATCAGGGCCTGAGCGACGCGGCTGTTACTACTGGCCGCACGTAGTCCAACGTACGAACCACAGCCCGTCTGATCCACACTGACTTTAGGTATCTGTCCAACTTCCTCTTGAAGACAACCAGGGGTCTATCGGTAATTTCCCTTATGGCTGTTGGGAGGCTGTTGAACAGTCTTGGGCTCCGGACACTTACTGTGTTTTCTCTTAATGTACAAATGGCGCCCATACTTTTCACTGAGGGCATGTTGCATCGTCTGCCAAGTCTTTTGCTTTCATAGGGAGTGATTTCTGTGTGCAGATTAGGGACCAGTCCCTCCAGGATCTTCCAGGTGTAGATTATGATGTATCTCTCTTGCCTGCACTCCAGTGAGTACAAGCCAGTTGCTTCCAAGTGTTCCCAGAAGTTAAGGTATTTGATGAAACTTATATGTGCAGTAATGGTTCTCTGTACATTTTCTAGATCTGCAATTTTACCTGCCTTGAATGAGGATGATAATGTACAGCAGTATTCCAGCCTAGAGAGAACAAGTGATTTAAAAATGATTATTATTGGCTTGGCATCTCTTGTCTTGAATGTTCTCATTATCCATCCTATCAGTTTCCTAGCAGATGTGATAGTGGCACTGTTGTGATCCTTGATGGTGAGATCCTCAGACATTACCACTCCCAGGTCCTTCACATTATTTTTCCACTCTATTGTGTGATTAGAGTTTGTAGTATACTCAGTTCTAGCTATTATTTCTTCCAGTTTTCCATAACGGAGTAGTTGGAATTTGTCTTCATTGAACATCATATTGTTCTCCGTTGCCCATCGGAAAACTTGGTTTATAGCTTCTTGGATATTTATCGTGTCCTCAATGGATGACACTCTCATGCAGATCCTAGTATCGTCTGCAAAGGATGGTTTACATCTCTGTCTATGTCTGAAATGATGATTAGGAACAGGATATGGGCGAGTACTGTGCCTTGTGGAACAGCGCTCTTCACTATGGCAGCATCCGATTTAACTCTGTTTACCACTACTCTTTGTGTTCGATTGGTTAGAAAGTTGAAGATCCATCTGCCTACTTTGCCAGTTATGCCTTTAGCACGCATTTTGTGTGCTATTACACCATGGTCGCACTTCTCAAAGGCTTTTGCAAAATCTGTGTATACTAAATCTGCATTCTGTTTCCCAGTGCATCCAAGACCATATCAGTGGTCCAGTAGTTGCAAGAGGCAGGAACGACCTGCTCTGAACCCATGTTGCCCTGGATTGTGAAATTGTTGGGAATCCAATTGGTTTGCAGTCCTGCTTCTTAGAACTCTTTAGATTTTTATGATGTGGGACGCTAAAGCTATTAGCTCTTGCTTTGCTGCCACCTTTATGAAATGGGGCTATATCTGTTGTTTTTAGTGACTGTAGAATCTCTCCTGTGTCTATGCTCCTTCTCCATAGCATACTCATGGCCCGTGAGAGGGGTTTAACCTTAGTTTGTACCACCTCCCTACTTAACCAGTGTCTCCCATGCCCCCATACAAACCTTAGAACGCTTTGCAACAATCTCCTCACATCCATTTCCAAGAGTGGGTATACCGCCGCACAAAACCACAGCTTACTATACACCAGAACATTCACCACAACTGCCCTTTGTAATAACGTTACTTCCCCAAAAGCCCAATCCTTCATCCTACTTATTGTCGCATCTACCACCGCTCTCGAGATGCTCCTCGGTCTTAACCATGATGGTGGTATCATCTACATAACCTACTATACCTGCCTGGTGTACACCCTACACCCCACCCTCCCCTAACCCTGCATCTACCAACCTATAAAATGGATCCTGTAGGCATGCAAACAAGATCTGTGACAGCGGACATCCCTGCCTCAGTCCTCTCTCCACATCCACAGCTACACCCACCCTCCCATTAAGTTGAACCTTTATCAACGCCCCCACATACAACGTTTTCACCTAATTCACTATTTCCTCCCCGAACCCCTGCTTCCTCAATATCTCTAACAACATATCCTTATCTACTCTATTGTACGTCATCTGCCAACCCAGCCACAAAACACCTCCTATCTGACTCTCATCTATAAACCCTTTAATCCTTCTATGCCCCATCCTGATACTTCTACACGGCACCCCAAATTGCCCTCCATGCAACATACCCCCTAATCCCCACTAGGTTGCCTCCCTTTTGGTACTAACACCACTACTCCCGTACTCGTCTTCTCCCCATGATACCCTCTTCCTTCATCTCATTTACAACTTTTACCAATACCTCTTTCAACACTTGCCAATATTGCACGTACAATTCCCCTGGCAGCCCATCTATGCCCGGTGACTTCCCCATTCTCAGACCCTTAACTGCCCCCCAAACCTCCTCCAATATTTCCCCCTCACAAGCACACCTATCCTCCTCACTCAATCTTTTCCTTATTCCACCCAAGATACTTTCACTCGCCTCCATGTCCCGTGCTTCCCTTTCATACTTCTTTCAATACCAACACTCAGCATATCCACTCATGCTCTCCGTTGTCGTCAACACTCTCCCCGACTCATAACCTCCCATTCCCTCCTCCACTTTTAATGACGATATCATCATACTCTCCCTACGTCTTTGAAAATGTCGTAATACTAACGTCGACGCCCTATAGCCCCAAAGGACCTTTTCCAATCCACTCCGTATCCTTAAAGCCTGAAGCCTTTCATTCTGTATTTCCCTTAACCTATTATGTAAACCTACCACCTCCTCACTAGACCTTCCCCAATCCCCCATAACAATCCTGCAACAAACCCTCTAAATACCGCTGATAACCATACCTTAACCTCGCCTCCTCCCTACCAACCCGTTTAAAAAACTCCCTAATTTCCACCTTCCCCAGCTAATTCCACCACTTAGCAACATTGTCAATCCCCTTTCCCCCTCCACATCCCCTCCACAGCCCCTCCCACCACCCTCGAAATCTGCCTCCCCCTCTCTATCCAACAACCTCACATTCAACTTCCAAAATCTCTGGTACACCTTTACCGCCCCCTCCCAACCCCTTCAAACAAGACACCTCTATGATCAGAAAAACCCACGCCTATGCACTCCACCTTTTCCACCACCACAACCCTCGTCACATAGATTCTGTCCAGCCGCGCAGCATATCCCTTCCTATAAAAAGTATATTCAACGGGTTCACCCCTTCCCCCCACTACATCCATTACCCCTACCACACTCAAAATGTCCCTCAAAGACCCCAAAACGCACCCTCCTCCCCTTGGTTCTACATTCCTCACTCGTATGAAACTATTCCAGTCTCCTGCTATGAAAGTGACTTGAGGTAGTCCCCGGAAGGCATATATTAATTCCGCTCTCACAAAATCCTCTTTTATCCGTTTATTCATGACAGCCGGGATATACACGCCAATGAAGCAAACCTGCACCCCACCCCACCTACCATCTACCCTTACCACCCTCCCCCCCTTCCTCCCAGGAAAGCAAGGTGAAAGGGCTGGACTCCCTAACTCCCACCAACACTTCTCCCTTGAACAACTGAGCCCCGCTCGAGAAAACCCTATACTCTTTTAATTCTAGCTCATTCCTACACCTAAAATTGTGTTCCTGAAAGAACACCACATCCACTCTTAATCTCTTCAATGTTATTTCTACCCATTTGCGTTTGACCTCATTTTTGAGGCTTTAACATTCATAGTTAAACACCGGAAATAAACAATTGTGATTTTACTTTCTGTTTCAGTAGTCTCCTGTCTGGTTTAACATTCATTGTGCTGTCAACCACCCCCCTTTCCCCTCCCCTCACCCTTCAGGTCCCTAGGGGCTCCATTCCCCTTTACTCGACCCCTTTACTCTGCACCTCCTCAGCCCACACCTTCTTCCCTGTCCTTTGAGCTGGGGTCAAAACATCATCATCAGGCCTCTTCTGGGATTCCCCTTTGTCCACTGTTACCTCCATGTCACCTTCCCTGTGCACCTCTGCCACTACCACCTCTCTGCAAGTTTCTCAATGCCTTGTCCCATGCCCCTCCTCACACACAACCCCCGACACTTCCTCAATTAATAAAGCCTCACCACCAATAATGTCATTCAGGTCCTTCAATATCTCTTCTTCCTCACCCGAAATGCATGGACCCCTCTTCCAGGGTCATACTTTTTCACTAGACTCCTGAGGTGCTTCCAACGTCTCCAATTCCACCACTCTCTGCTCTGTCTCTGCTTGTTCCACCTCTTCACTCCATGTTGGATGCTTTGTCCTCTTGTCCTCCCCATCGCCTGTCCTTCCTGTCGATTCCTCGTCCAGGGATGTCCTTCCTTCCAGGCTTCTCACACCATCCTGTCGCCCGTCAGCTCATTGTCGTACACATTCTGCTGCTACGTGTCCAGGGGATAGGCTTCCTCAATGTCATCTTAACTGAATATGTCCTTCCAACATCCCTGCGTATAAACCTTGTGTCCAACGTCCCACGTTGACGGCATGGATAATTCCATATTTCTTCAAGACATCTCGTATGTCCATTTCTCCAGCCTCAAATGGTACATTATGTAATTTCAACCATATATATGTGGCAGACACATCCTTGACACATACCTCAACTCCCTGCATGACCACCTGTCTCTTATCCTGATATGTGTCGACGATCCGGTCATACGCCTCCGTGCATGCAAACTTGACGAATATTCTCCTGGCTCCATTCAGCGAAATGCCATATAATTCCGCATGTGAGATCCCTAGGGTGTCACGTAATATGGCTGTTAGCAAGATCTCTGTGTTAGATGGATAAATCGCTCCTTGCAGCATGTCAACACAGACGGTGTTCACCCGACTTCTGTAGCCGTCCACCATCTTGGAGAAAATAAAATTTCACCAAGCAGGCACCAGAGGGCTCCACCAAACACCCGCACACGACCAAGGCTGGGCGTGGAATGTCTAGCGGTAAGTAGATTAAAACAATTGGCTCACGTGGTACGATCCTGGCGACTCCTGGCAACTGCTTACATGATTGTTTATCCACTAGGCTTATTACTGGAGAAATCAGTCACATTTAACACCACAACATTTATTGTGGTACGTTATCTATACACTATGCACCACTGTGATATACACTATATCACTAAGTACATCGCTCTGTGTTCAGGGGAGACTTTCTTTCATCACAGAAATTATATTATGTTAATTATTTCACACCACTTTAGGCTTATAGCTCACCTCGTGTAAGTATGCCACCACTTTGCTCTGTGCACAATTGTTTCCTTGTTTTTGGCTTACTGGGCACTATTTTTTTCCTAGATTAGTTCCAAACATTGGAGAGATGTACTTATAAGTATACTGGCACAGATCTATGCTTCTAGCACGGAAAAAACTACGGTAATACATGAAAAACAGAGGAGCACACGGGAGTGTAAGCGGGTACGCAATATGCTTAAGTATTATAACTTTAGTGTAGGCACGCCTCTAGCAAGACAGTGATGGAGTGAATGATGATGAAAGTGTTTCTCCTTTACTAGGTCACCCTGCCTAGGTGGTAGAGGGCCTGTGTTAATATATATATATATATATATATATATATATATATATATATATATATATATATATATATATATATATATATATATATATATATATATATATATATATATATTATATATATATATAATATTAATATATATAATATATATATATATTATATACTTTCCTTGCAAGACCTTATAATTTCATGAATAAAATACTTCACAATACTAAGTCACACACAACACTTCACAATACTAAGCTCTCACACAACACACACAAACCAAGCCTCACACACAACACTCACAATACCAAGCTCACACAACAACACACAACACTCAAGCTCACACACAACATCAAACTACCAAGCTTCACACACAACATCAAATACCAAGTTTACACACAATACTCAAGCTCACACACAACACTACAACACTAAGCTTCACACAACTACAATACTAAGCTCTACACAACACACACAAACCAAGCTCTCACACAACACTCACAACACCAAGCTTCACACACAACACACACAACACCAAGCTTCACACACAACACTCACAACACCAAGCTTCACACACAACACTCACAACACCAAGCTTCACACACAACACTCACAACACCAAGCCTCACACACAACACTCACAACACCAAGCTTCACACACAACACACACAACACCAAGCTTCACTCACAACACACACAACACCAAGCCTCACACACAACACTTCACAATACTCAAGCTCACACACACACACACAAACCAAGCTCACTAAAACAACACACAATACCAAGCTCACACACAACACTCACAACACCAAGCTTCACACACAACACACACAACACCAAGCCTTCACTACAACACACACAACACTAAGCTCACACAACAACACAATACTAAGCTCTACACACAACAAACCAAGCTCACACAAATACATACAAGTTCTCACTACAAACTACAACACCAAGCTTCACTCACAACACACACAACACCAAGCTTCACACACAACACCAAGCCTCACACACAACACTCACAACACCAAGCTTCACACAACACACACAACACCAAGCTCTCACACACAACACTCACAACACCAAGCCTCACACACAACACTCACAACACCAAGCTCACTCACAACACCAAGCTTCACACACAACACTCACAACACCAAGCTCACACACAACACCAAGCTTCACACACAACACACACAACACCAAGCTTCACACACAACACACACAACACCAAGCCTCACACACAACACTCAAGCTTCACACACAACACCAACTCACACACAACAAGCTCACACACAACACTAAGCTCACCACAACACACAACACCAAGCTTCACACACAACACACAAACCAAGCTCTCACACACAACTAAGCTCACACACACTAAGCTCACTACAAACAAGCTTACACACACAACTACTACACACACACACCAAGCTCACACAAACTACACACCAAGCTCTACACAAATACACTAAGCTCACACACACACCAAGCTTCTACACACAACTACTACAAGTTTCACACACACACCACAATACTAAGCTTCAACAAACACTCACAAACTAAGCTTTCACTACACACATACATACCAAGCTACACACTAATCACACACAATACTCAAGCTCACACAACAATCACACACAAATACCAAGCTTCACAACATACAAACTCAAGCTCTACACAACACTCACAAACCATAAGCTCTACACACAACTAAATACTCAAGCTTCACCACAAACAAGTCACTTCACACAACTACCAAGCTCACACACAACACACACAACACAAGCTCACCAACACTCACAACACAAGCTCACACACAAACTCACAACACCAAGCTCACACAACACTCACAAACTAAGCTCTCACACACAACACTACAATACTAAGCTTCACACACAACAACTTCACAAACTAAGCTCCTACACAAACACTTCACAACACCAAGTCTCACAACAACACTCAACACAGACACGACAACAGGCAGGTACAGAAGGACTACAATGGATCAGGAATACCTGCAAGAACAGCAGAGAGTCATGGTACGTGGCGAAGTGTCAGAGTGGCGCGTGACGAGACGGTTCCACAGGCCAGCCTGGACCGTCGTTTCTGATTAACACATGACGGAAGGAATAGACTCCAAGTGTCCCTGTTTGAGATGATGAAGTTGATGAGAAGAATTCAATCGGACGAGGACCAGGCAGAACTGCAAGGATCTGACAGGCTGCAAGCCTGGTCCAGCAACTGCTCCTGGAGTTCAAACCCACCAAGTGCAAAGTCATGAAAATTGGGAAGGGCAAAGAAGACAGCAGACGGAGTACAGCCTAGGCCAGAGACTGCAAACCTCAATCAAGAAAAGATCTTGGGGTAGATAAATCCAGAAATCTCCGAGGCCACATCACAAATAACTGCTGCAGCATATGGGCGCCTAGCAAACCTAAGAACAGCATTCCGACATCTTAATAAAGAATCGTTCAGACCCTGTACACTTGTACGTTAGCCCATACTGGAGTATGCAGCACCAGTTTGGAACCACACACAGCACGTAAGAAGCTCGAGAAAGTGCAAAGGTTTGCAACAAGACTAGTCCCGAGCTAAGGGTATGTCCTACGAGGAGTTAAGGGAACGACCTACGACACTGGAGGACAGGAGAGATAGGGGGACATGATAACACATATAAGATACTGAGAGGAATTGACAAAGTGGACAGAGACAGAATGTTCCAGAGATGGGACACAACAACAAGGGGACACAGTTGGAAGTTGAAGACTCAGATGAATCACAGAGATGTTAGGAAGTATTTCTTCAGTCACAGAGTTGTCGGGAAGTGGAATAGTTTAGGAAGCGATGTAGTGGAGGCAGGCTCTATACATAGCTTTAAGCAGAGGTATGATAAAGCTCATGGCGCAGGGAGTGACCCAGTAGCGGCCAGTGAAGAGGCGGGGCCAGGAGCTATAACTCGACCCTGCAACCACAACTAGGTGAGTACACACACACACATACATACACACGCATACATATATATATATATATATATATATATATATATATATATATATATATATATATATATATATATAATATTATATATGTATATATATATATATGGTTTGGACATGTAGAGAGAATGGAACGAGACAGAGTGACTTCGAGAGTGTATAAATCTGTAGTGGAGGGAAGGCGGGTAGGGGTCGGCCTAGGAAAGGTTGGAGGAGGGGGTAAAGGAAGTTTTGTGTGCGAGGGGCTTGGACTTCCAGCAAGCATGTGTAGCGTATTTGATAGGAGTGAATGGAGGCATATGGTTTTTAATACTTGACGTGCTGTTGGAGTGTGAGCAAAGTAACATTTATGAAGGGATTCAGGAAACCGGCAGGCCGGACTTGAGTTCTGGAGATGGGAAGTACAGTGTCTGCACTCTGAAGGAGGGTGTTAATGTTGCAGTTTTATAACTGTAGTGTAAAGCACCCTTCTGGCAAGACAGTGATGGAGTGAATGATGATGAAAGTTTTTCTTTTCGGGCCACCCTGCCTTGGTGGAATCGGCCGATGTGTTAATAAAAAAAAAAATATATATATATATATATATATATATATATATATATATATATATATATATATTATATATATATATATATATATATATATATATATATATACATAATATAAAAACAACGAGAGGCTGATGATCATATTATAGCTGAGTATATTATTATAGATGATTCTATTATAAGTGATTGAATTATAGGTTATAATATTATTGTATATTAAAGTCTATAACTATATTATAATTATGAAATCCAGGTAAAAACATTAAATATATTAACTGTTAATTATGATGTTAATACTGTGTTAGTAATGTTATTACAGCACACCCACACCTGTCCTCCACACCTGTCCCCACACCTGTCCCCACACCCACACCTCCCCACACCCACACTTACATCAGTGGCAGAGTGATGTCACTTATCGTTAAAGTGACAATAACCATAAAAGAATCTTCCACCCTCACCCTCACAACTTCCCCTCCCCTCCCGGGCAAATTAACCTCCTTCCCCTCCCCTCCCTATCCCACTCCCCCTCCCCACGTTAACTGTTGTTCTTTCATCTCGTACAAGGAAGAGGCAAATTGGTGGTGATCGCTGCTGCTGCACATTACCAGCCTCACAATCTTAACTAGTACTGCTAACCAGGCTTTGATGACCCCCCCCCTCTCTCTCTCCACCTAACCAGCCTCACAATCTTAACTAGTACTGCTGACCAGGCTTTGATGACCCTCTCTCTCTCTCTCCACCTAACCAGCCTCACAATCTTAACTAGTACTACTAACCAGGCTTTGATGACCCCCTCTCTCTCTCTCCACCTAACCAGCCTCACAATCTTAACTAGTACTGCTAACCAGGCTTTGATGACCCCCCCCTCTCTCTCTCTCCACCTAACCAGCCTCACAATCTTAACTAGTACTGCTAACCAGGCTTTGATGACCCCCCCCTCTCTCTCTCTCCACCTAACCAGCCTCACAATCTTAACTAGTACTGCTGACCAGGCTTTGATGACCCCCTCTCTCTCTCCACCTAACCAGCCTCACAATCTTAACTAGTACTGCTAACCAGGCTTTGATGACCCCTCTCTCTCCACTAACCACTCACTCACTAACTGCTAACCAGTTTGATGACCCTCACCTAACCAGCTCTCACTTAACTAGTACTGCTAACCAGGCTTTGATGACCCCCCTCTCTCTCTCCACCTAACCAGCCTCACAATCTTAACTAGTACTACTAACCAGGCTTTGATGACCCCCTCTCTCTCTCTCCACCTAACCAGCCTCACAATCTTAACTAGTACTGCTAACCAGGCTTTGATGACCCCCTCTCTCTCTCTCCACCTAACCAGCCTCAAAATCTTAACTAGTACTACTAACCAGGCTTTGATGACCCCCTCTCTCTCCACCTAACCAGCCTCACAATCTTAACTAGTACTCTAACCAGGCTTTGATGACCCCCTCTCCTCCACCTAACCAGCCTCACAATCTTAACTAGTACTGCTAACCAGGCTTTGATGACCCCCTCTCTCTCTCCACCTAACCAGCCTACAATCTTAACTAGTACTGCTGACCAGGCTTTGATGACCCTCCCCCCTTCCACCTAACCAGCCTCAAAATCTTAACTAGTACTCTACCAGGCTTTGATGACCCTCTCTCTCTCCACCTAACCAGCCTCACAATCTTAACTAGTACTCTGACCAGGCTTGATGACCCCTCTCTCTCCACCTAACCAGCCTCACAATCTTAACTAGTACTTAACCAGGCTTTGATGACCCCTCTCTCTCTCCACCTAACCAGCCTCACAATCTAACTAGTACTGCTAACCAGGCTTTGATGACCCCTTTCTTACATTAGCTACAATTTAACTGTATGTGGGCTGAACCCCTCTCTCTCCCCCAACCAGCCTCCCCCCAAAATCTCCAGGCTTTGATGACCCCCCCTCTCTCTTTTCCCACCAGCCTCACAACTTAACAAATTGCTAACCAGGCTTTGATACCCCCTCCTTTCCACCTAACAGCCCCCCACAATTTTAACTGTTTTCCGCTTTGATGACCCCCTCTCTCTCTCCACCTACCAGTCACAATCTTAACTAGTACTGCTACCAGGCTTTGATGACCCCCTTCCTTCTCTCCACCTAACCAGCCTACAACTTAACTAGTACTGTAACGGGCTTTGATGACCCCTCTCTCTTCTCCACCTAACCAGCCTCACAATCTTAACTAGTACTGCACCAGGCTTTGATGACCCCTCTCTCCACATTACCAGCCTCACAATCTTAACTAATGCTAACCCAGGCTTTGATGACCCTCCTTCTCTCCACTTACCAGCCTCAAATCTTAACTAGTACTGAAACCCAGGCTTTAGACCCCCCTCTCTCTCTCTTTCCCCTTTTTTAATGTTTCCCCCTAAAACCTTGCAAAAACCTGAATATTTTTTTTTTCTTGTCAGGGTTTTCCAGTTTGTCAGTGGTTGCGAGTGTTTTGGGGGGCCAGGGGAAGCCAAGGTTGTAAGGGTTAAGGGGTTGAAAAGGGGCAGGGTTTTTCAAATTTTTTCGTGGTTGCCACAGTGTTGTCGTGGTTGTACAGTGTTGTGGAGGGCCTTTTGCATGGTTTCAGAAAATTTTTTGGTGGGCCACAGTGTTGTCAGTAGTTGTCACAGTGTTGTCAGTGGTTGTCCGGTTTTGGTGGTTGCACAGTTGCAGTGGTTGTCACATTTTTTGTGGTTGTCACAGTTTTTAGTGGTTGTCACAGTGTTGTCAGGGTTGCACAGTGCTGTCAGGGTCACATTTTTTATAGAAAAGCACCTAAATTACTGGGAACGGTTGGCCCTTTTTTTTTCCCTGAACGGGGAAAATACATGATTATCCTTGATTAGTCCCAAAAATTTTACACAAAATACTCCCACGAAAGCAAAAAACCGCAGGTGATGAATAAAAGGGGGGGCGTCAAAACGCAAGAGCTAACAAGTGTCGGGGGCCCAAACTGTAAGTGCCCCCCCAGTACAAAAGGGGGAACCAAGACCCGGCTTCAAGAAGGCACTGGAAGGCCCAAATCAAAACATGCCCAAGGGTTGGGTTTGTACGTCGGTTTACGGGGCCAGCAGTAAACCCGGGATTGGGCCCTGATCCACCATGAGGCCTGGTCACAGTTCCGGGTTGTTCACAGTGTTCAGAGTTTTTCAGGGCCAGGGGTTTTTTTAAAGGGCCAGGGGGTTATCCTTGGGGTTTTTTGTTTTGTTTCTTTTGGCATCTGTATTGTATTCTTTTTTTATTCCTTTCCCTTTTTGGGTTTGTTGTTTTAGCTGTGTTGTACTGGCTGCATTGTATTTTGGGGATGTATTTTATGTGTTCTTTGTGTTGTACCCCCGTTTTTGGGCCATAGAAATCTCAACACCATCCGGACCCCAAACCCCCTCAACAAAGTTTTACGCAAACGACCCAATGATTTAGCTCACTACACCCCCCTTTTCCACCAACCAAAACACCCCCAACCCCCTTACCACCCCCCATACCTTTCCCCACCACGTTTCCCCAAGGGGGAGCAGTGGGTGTATATAAAGTCCCCTTCCCCCCCCCCCCCATAACGGTTTTCCCTCCTATGGGGGAATTTTTTTCCCATGATTATTTAATTTTTTGGGGTTGGGGAAAAAGGCCCGGGGGGGGGGGGGTGACCCCAGAGGTGGGCCCCCCGAATAAACCCCCCAGGTAATTCTGACTGACACCCTTTTTGATTGTCTGAAAAAATTTTTTGGAGTTTACTAGAAGAGTCCAATATTTTTTCCCCCTGTTTAGTGATGTTTAGTCCAAGAAGATGGGAAACCCACCTCAAATCAATCTTTTTTTCCAAATGTCGTGTGTGTGGTGGGGGGGAACACCTGCCCTTTAGAGAACACAACACAACACAACAGTCCCCCGGGGGGGGATTATGGGGGAGGAAGAAATAATGTTAACCAAAAGGGGACAACGATTTTTTTACCCTGGCCGATCAAAGACGGGATCCGCCACCCAGGGTGTTGTTGCGTTTTTTGTTGTTGCTGTTGTTGTTGTTGCTGTTGTTGCGTTGTTGTTGTTGTTGTTGTGCTGTTGTTGTGTTGTTGGGGTTGTTCGGTTGTTTTTGCTGCGTTGTTGTTGCTGTTGTTGTGCGTTGTTGCTTTGTTTGTTTTGTGTTGTTTTGTTGTTGTTTGCTGTTGTTGTTGCTGCGTTGTTGCCCGTTTTTTTTGTTGTTGCGCTGTTTTGTTGCTGTTGTTTTTTTGCCTTTTTGTTGTTGCTGCCTTGTTGTTGT
>WNWK01002548.1:100000-172500 GCA_009830355.1 Cherax destructor | reverse complement strand
TCCTGCAGTCTTGTAGTCTTCCTGCAGTTTTGTAGTCTCCCTCCAGTCTTGTAGTCTTCCTGCAGTCTTGTAGTCTTCCTGCAGTCTTGTAGTCTTCCTGCAGTCTTGTAGTCTTCCTGCAGTCTTGTAGTCTTCCTGCAGTCTTGTAGTCTCCCTCCAGTCTTGTAGTCTTCCTGCAGTCTTGTAGTCTTCCTGCAGTCTTGTAGTCTCCCTCCAGTTTTGTAGTCTTCCTGCAGTCTTGTAGTCTCCCTCCAGTCTTGTAGTCTTCCTGCAGTTTTGTAGTCTTCCTGCAGTCTTGTAGTCTTCCTGCAGTCTTGTAGACTCCCTCCAGTCTTGTAGTCTTCCTGCAGTTTTGTAGTCTCCCTCCAGTCTTGTAGTCTTCCTGCTGTCTTGTAGTCTTCCTGCAGTTTTGTAGTCTCCCTCCAGTCTTGTAGTCTTCCTGCAGTCTTGTAGTCTTCCTGCAGTCTTGTAGTCTTCCTGCAGTCTTGTAGTCTTCCCGCAGTCACTCCCTGCTGTCAAGACTACTGTATCTCCTTGTGTACTCACAAGTCACATTCATCTCAGTATTATCACAAGTAACTACGACCATCAACACACAAAGACCATGCAGTCTTCTTCACAGTGATGTTGAAAGGTACGACCATCAACACACAAGAACATGCAGTCTTCTTCACAGTGATGTTGAAAGGTACGACCATCAACACACAAGAACATGCAGTCTTCTTCACAGTGATGTTGAAAGGTACGACCATCAACACACAAGAACATGCAGTCTTCTTCTTCACAAAAAAGCCTCTCAAGTTCTCTCACCAATTATTGCAACACTCTTTAACAAATCCATTGAATCCTCTACCTTCCCATCAATACTCAAAATAGCGAGGGTCACCCCCATACATAAAGGAGGAGCTCAAACAGACCTTAATAACTACAGGCCGATATCTAACTTACCCCTTCTCTCCAAAATCTTTGAAAAATTAATTCATAAACAAATATATTCCTACCTCACCTCCAACAACGTACTCAACCACTGTCAATTTGGATTCAGGCCTAATAAAAATACAAATGATGTCATTATACACATGTTAGAAATAATTTACACCGCCCTTGAAAAAAAAAGAAATCCCAGTGGAAATCTTCATTGATTTACGTAAAGCTTTTGATACAGTTGACCATGATCTGTTACACCTAAAATTATCACACTATGGTATAAGAGGACACTCCCTCAACTACCTAAAATCATACCTAAGCAACAGAAACCAATATGTGTACACAAATGGAGCTAGCTCCACCGCGCAAACTATTACCGTAGGTGTCCCACAGGGAAGTGTTCTTGGCCCACTACTCTTTCTCATTTACATTAACGACCTACCAAATGCATCTCAACTACTCAAACCCATACTTTTTGCAGATGACACTACATACGTTATCTCTCACTCAAGCCCAGACATACTAGCCAACACTGCAAATACTGAATTGCAGAAAATATCTACCTGGATGATGACCAACAAACTTACTCTCAATATTGATAAAACATATTTTATCCAGTTTGGGAACAGAGCTACAAACGCACCACTTAACATAATGATAAACGGGTCCCCTATCACAAAACTCACAGAGGGAAAATTCTTAGGAATACATCTTGACAGTGGCCTCAAATTTCAGACACATATACAACAAATTTCCAAGAAAGTCTCAAAGACCGTGGGAATACTATCCAAGATACGGTACTATGTTCCACAACCAGCTCTCCTTACCCTATATCACTCACTCATTTACCCCTACCTCACCTATGGAATCTGCGCATGGGGCTCTACACCAATAACTCATCTCAGACCATTAATAACACAACAAAAGGCAGCAGTTAGAATGATAACAAATTCACACTCCAGACAACATTCTCCACCAATATTCAAAAACCTAAACTTACTCACCATACAAGACATCCATACTTTTTACTGTGCCTATTACATACATAGAACACTCTATGCAAATATTAACCCACCACTCAAACTTCTCCTTACCAATTTTAACAGGACACATGACCATAACACTAGACACAGATCACTCCTCGATGTTACCCGTGTCCATCTAACACTATGTAAAAACTCAATGCATATAAAAGGCACGAAAATTTGGAATTCATTACCTGTCATTGCCAAAGAAACCCTACCTGTACCCCAATTCAAAACGATGCTAAAAAACCACCTTCTCACCCAAAGCTAAATGCTCAATATCAAACATTCCCAACAAAGTAGAATAATCACTTAATGTAAAAACCTGACTAATCACTTAAATGTAAAAACCTGTTATGAATAATACATACTAAGCTACCTATTACCTAACATTTACATTATAATGACCACGTAAACTGTAACTGCAATGCAACTAATTGTTTTAAATTGTTATCTCGCTCAATTAGTTGCATGGCTACAATTAATTGATATGTTCAACTTATATTCAAACTTTATAACTTAGATATGCAATTATACTTATTTTATAAATTATCAACCATAACTTTTTACCATGTAGTCTATAATTAAGTAGACCTAAGAATGCCCGCAATGCACAGCATATTAGGGGCTTTTGGCATGTACATCTCATTAAGAAATATATCTTGTCTACCATGTATCATTGTACCATGTCACAATAAAGTATTATTATTATTATTATTATTATTATTATTATTATAAAGCTACGACCATCAACACACAAGAACATGCAGTCTTCTTCACAGTGATGTTGAAAGCTACGACCATCAACACACAAGAACATGCAGTCTTCTTCACAGTGATGTTGAAAGCTACGACCATCAACACACAAGAACATGCAGTCTTCTTCACAGTGATGTTGAAAGCTACGACCATGAACACACAAGAACATGCAGTCTTCTTCACAGTGATGTTGAAAGCTACGACCATCAATACACAAGAACATGCAGTCTTCTTCACAGTGATGTTGAAAGCTAGGACCACCAACATACAAGAACATGCAGTCTTCTTCACAGTGATGTTGAAAGCTACGACCATCAACACACAAGAACATGCAGTCTTCTTCACAGTGATGTTGAAAGCTACGACCATCAACACACAAGAACATGCAGTCTTCTTCACAGTGATGTTGAAAACGCTCCCAAAACTTTTTTAAAATTAATTTTACGAAACATCAAGAGAAAACGAGACAAAGGCGTAGATGAATCTGATACGAGGGTCCTCTTGTTGGAGCTAAGAGCTATTGAAGATGGGAAAAAAACAAGAGGAAAGAGAGAGTGAGAGCCAGAGGGAGGGAGGGAAGGAGGATAGGAAGAGGGTGCAACTCTTTGATGTAAGAACCGCCACTGCTGCTGCAAGTGCTATTGACTCCAGCCGCAGATACAAGCAGCAGCAGCAGCAGATACAAGCAGCAGCAGCAGCTCCAGTGACGTCCGAATCATTGCTTTGATCTCAGTAGCAGCTGGAGTGGTGCCCACAGCACGCCCACGTCCCCTGCCGCCCATGCCTGCCATCCTGGGCACGCCTCTGCCTCCTCTTGCTACATGAAGCCCTCCTCTTCAATGTGGCACGCATGCTTAAGTACTACTACCCTCCCAGCAGGTGCTAGGCACACCTCTCCCCTCCCAGCAGGTGCTAGGCACACCTCTTCCCTCCCAGCTGGTGCTAGGCACACCTCTCCCCTCCCAGCAGATGCTAGGCACACCTCTCCCCTCCCAGCAGGTGCCAGGCACACCTCTCCCCTCCCAGCAGGTGCTAGGCACACCTCTCCCCTCCCAGCAGATGCTAGACACACCTCTCCCCTCCCAGCAGGTGCTAGGCACACCTCTTCCTTCCCAGCAGGTGCCAGGCACACCTCTCCCCTCCCAGCTGGTGCTAGGCACACCTCTCCCCTCCAAGCAGGTGCTAGGCACACCTCTCCCCTCCCAGCATGTGCTAGGCACACCTCTCCCCTCCCAGCAAGTGCTAGGCACACCTCCCCTCCCAGCAAGTGCTAGGCACACCTCCCCTCCCAGCAAGTGCTAGGCACACCTCCCCTCCCAGCAAGTGCTAGGCACACCTCCCCTCCCAGCAAGTGCTAGGCACACCTCCCCTCCCAGCAAGTGCTAGGCACACCTCTCCCCTCCCAGCAAGTGCTAGGCACACCTCTCCCCCCAGCAAGTGCTAGGCACACCTCCCCTCACCTCTGGTTTTATCAGCACCTCTTTATTCCGCCTCGTCCCTCTTCCTGCACCTATTCTTCTTTTATTCACTCTTCCACTTCATCCCGTGTCCCACCTACACTTCCACTTCATCCCGTGTCCCACCTACACTTCCACTTCATCCCGTGTCCCACCTACACTTCCACTTCATCCCGTGTCCCACCTACACTTCCACTTCATCCCGTGTCCCACCTACACTTCATAATACAAGAGTGATGGATCAGCACAGAGGAACACAGCTGTCTGTTATTCGCACTGTGTAACACCACACTGTGGGTAGTCACACAATGTTAACTTTCAGAACACAGTAAACAGTAAACAGTTTGTCTACACAACAGAATGAGGTAGCAGCACAATACAGATGTAAACAATTTTATTTAATACAAAAAAATGGCTCCTTCAGATCTCCCCTTCCTTCTTATGCATCCTTCATTATCCTTCGTCCTGCATCATCTGCGTCTTACATCCTCCTCCTTCCTTCATCACCTTTCATCATCCTGCGTCAACTTTTCATTCCAATGTTCGTGGTCTTCCTGCTCAGCAAGTGTCTAACTCAGCCTTCTAAGAGTCTTCCAAAAGTCTTCTAAAAGATCTCTCAGAGTCTTCTAAGAACCTTCTAAGGGTCTTCTAAGAACCTTCTAAGGGTCTTCTAAGAACCTTCTAAGGGTCTTCTAAGAGCCTTCTAAGAGTCTTGTAAGAGCCTAATCGTCGTCAGCAAAGTCTTGCGTCTTGTATGAGTGCTCTTGTGCACCCTCAGTTAGCTCTCTCTCTCTCCTGAGTTACGTACATACTCCTTACCTCGCCTCCCCCTCATGCAGTCACAGCCAGGCCTATCACACACCCCTCCCCCCTCCCTCTAGACCTACAGTAAGCTCTCTTAAAAATCTCTTGCTAAACGTGATTGAAAAATATTGCATGCAAAATTGAACATCACATGAGAAGGTGTTCGCAGCTCGCGTTCCTGTGTTTTGCAAATGCAATATTTTTTCAACTGCATTTTCAAAATAAAAACATTACATAGACTAAATTTATAAGAGAGGTTAGTGTATCTGGGCTGAGGGGAAGTTTAAAGTAACAAGCTCAGGTTAACTACTGCACGCATCTCATAATAATTGTAAACACAGGGACATTTAAATGCACTCATCAAGATATTTAAAAGTAAACGTTTCGCCACAGTTGGCTTCTTCAGTCCTCATGAAGAAACAACTTGTGGCAAAATGTTTCCTCAGTAAATGTTCTGACCAACGTATATAACTTGTGGGTATAACTATGCTAGTCTTGCTTCCTGATAAACGTGTCAGTCAAGTGTCTTATGTAAGGTAGAGTAGAGCAGTGGGTAGTCTGGTAGACACAGCATGGTATACTACTGCTACAAGATAGTCTGGTAGACACAGCATGGTATACTACTGCTACAAGATAGTCTGGTAGACACAGCATGGTATACTACTGCTACAAGATAGTCTGGAGACACAGCATGGTATACTACTGCTACAAGATAGTCTGGTAGACACAGCATGGTATACTACTGCTACAAGATAGTCTGGAGACACAGCATGGTATACTACTGCTACAAGATAGTCTGGTAGACACAGCATGGTATACTACTGCTACAAGATAGTCTGGCAGACACAGCATGGATACTACTGCTACAAGATAGTCTGGCAGACCGCATGGTATACTACTGCTACAAGATAGTCTGGTAGACACAGCATGGTATACTACTGCTACAAGATAGTCTGGTAGACACAGCATGGTATACTACTGCTACAAGATAGTCTGGTAGACACAGCATGGTATACTACTGCTACAAGATAGTCTGGTAGACACAGCATGGTATACTACTGCTACAAGATAGTCTGGCAGACACAGCATGGTATACTACTGCTACAAGATAGTCTGGCAGACACAGCATGGTATACTACTGCTACAAGATAGTCTGGTAGACACAGCATGGTATACTACTGCTACAAGATAGTCTGGCAGACACAATATGGTATACAACATCAGTACAAGAGTTCAGATCTGAACACCATTCACCTAAATTAATTACTACTTTAAAATGTACTCACTTGTTTCTCATGGACCAGCCTGTGTACTCTGAGAATGTACTCACTTGTTTCTCATGGACCATGACTCTGAGAATGTACTCACTTGTTTTCATGGACCAGCTGTGACTCTGAGAATGTACTCACTTGTTTCTCATGGACCAGCCTGTGTACTCTGAGAATGTACTCACTTGTTTCTCATGGACCAGCCTGTGCTCTGAGAATGTACTCTTGTTGTCATGGACCAGCCTGTGACTCTGAGAATGCTCACTTGTTCCTCATGGACCAGCCTGTGTACTCTGAGAATGTACTCACTTGTTCCTCATGGACCAGCCTGTGTACTCTGAGAATGTACTCACTTGTTTCTCATGGACCAGCCTGTGTACTCTGAGAATGTACTCACTTGTTCCTCATGGACCAGCCTGTGTACTCTGAGAATGTACTCACTTGTTCCTCTGGACCAGCCTTCTCTGAGATGCTCTTGTTTCTCATGGACCAGCCTGTGTACTCTGAGAATGTACTCACTTGTTCCTCATGGACCAGCCTTTGTACTCTGAGAATGTACTCACTTGTTCCTCATGGACCAGCCTGTGTACTCTGAGAATGTACTCACTTGTTTCTCATGGACCAGCCTGTGTACTCTGAGAATGTACTCACTTGTTTCTCATGGACCAGCCTGTGTACTCTGAGAATGTACTCACTTGTTTCTCATGGACCAGCCTGTGTACTCTGAGAATGTACTCACTTGTTTCTCATGGACCAGCCTTTGTACTCTGAGAATGTACTCCCTTGTTCCTCATGGACCAGCCTGTGTACTCTGAGAATGTACTCACTTGTTCCTCATGGACCAGCCTTTGTACTCTGAGAATGTACTCACTTCTTAAAATACTTTAATTGCTTAATAATTCACTCGGTGTAACTGCTAAGTAATACAACAAAATACACTAAGTGTATGATGTGAAACACTGTATCTCCCCTTATCCCCCCTCTTCCAGGGCTTCATACTCCCTTGATCCTCCTCTTCCAGGGCTTCATCTCCCTTGATCCTCCTCTTCCAGGCTTCATCTCCTGATCCTCCTCTTCCAGGGCTTCATACTCCCTTGATCCTCCTCTTCCAGGGCTTCATACTCCCTTGATCCTCCTCTTCCAGGGCTTCATACTCCCCTTGATCCTCCTCTTCCAGGGCTTCATACTCCCCTTGATCCTCCTCTTCCAGGGCTTCATACTCCCCTTGATCCTCCTCTTCCAGGGCTTCATACTCCCCTTGATCCTCCTCTTCCAGGGCTTCTCTCCTGTCCTCCTCTTAGTTTCACTGATCTCCAGGGCTTCATACCTCCTCTTCCAGGGTTTCATACTCCTTGATCTCCTCTTCCAGGGCTTCATACTCCCTTGATCCTCTCTTCCAGGTTTCTTACCTCCCCCTTGATCCTCCTCTTCCAGGGCTTCATACTCCCCTTGATCCTCCTCTTCCAGGGCTTCATACTCCCCTTGATCCTCCTCTTCCAGGGTTTCATACTCCCCTTGATCCTCCTCTTCCAGGGCTTCATACTCCCCTTGATCCTCCTCTTCCAGGGTTTCATACTCCTTGATCCTCCTCTTCAGGCTTCATACTCCCTTGATCCCTCTTCCAGGGCTTCATCTCCCTTGATCCTCTCTTCCAGGGTTTCATACTCCCCTTGATCCTCCTCTTCAGGGTTTCATACTCCCTTGATCCTCTCTTCCAGGGCTTCATACTCCCTTGATCCTCCTCTTCCAGGGTTTCATACTCCCCTTGATCCTCCTCTTCCAGGGTTTCATACTCCCCTTGATCCTCCTCTTCCAGGGTTTCATACTCCCCTTGATCCTCCTCTTCCAGGGCTTCATACTCCCCTTGATCCTCCTCCTCCTACTCAGGTCTTCATGCTCCCCTTCATCCTCCTCTCTCCTCTCAGGGTTCATACTCCCTCCTCCTCTCCTCCTCGTCTTCAGGTCTCTTGACTTCCTCCTCCTCTTCTCAGGCTTCATCTCCTCACCTCTTCCTCCTCCTCCTCTCATCTCCTATCTTCATCCTCCTCCTCCTCAGGTCTTCATGCTCCCCTTGATCTTCCTCCTCCTCCTACTCAGGTCTTCATGCTCCCCTTGATCCTCCTCCTCCTCCTCTTCTTCCTTCTCCTCTCTCCTTTTTCTCAGGTCTTTCTCCCTCTGCTCTTCCTCTCACCCTCAGGCTCTCTCCCTCTATCTTCACCTCCTCCTACTCTCTCATGCTCCCTTGATCCTCCCCTCTCTCTCTTCCTTCTCCTTCTCTTTTGATCTCCAGTTTTTCTCACTCTGCTCTCTCTCTACCTCTTCTACTCTCTCACCTCTATCTCTCACTCTCTCTACCTAAACCTCTCTATCCCTCCAGCTTTCATCTCTTTATACACTCTCTCACACACTCTCTCTCTCTCTCTCTCTCTCTCTCTCTCTCTCTCTCTCTCTCTCTCTCCTCCACACTCTCTCTCTCTCTCTCTCTCTCTCTCTCTCTCTCCTCTCCCCCCCTCTCTCTCTCTCTCTCTCTCTCTCTCTCTCTCTCTCTCTCTCTCTCTCACTCCTCTCTCTCTCTCTCTCTCTCTCTCTCTCTCTCTCTCCACACACCTCTCTCTCTCTCTCTCTCTCTCCACACACACTCTCTCTCTCTCTCTCTCTCTCTCACATCTCTCTCTCACACACACCTCTCTCTCTCTCTCACTCTCTTCTCTCTCTCTCTCACACCCCACACACACCTCTCTCTCTCTCTCTCTCACACACACACACACACACACTCTCTCTCTCTCTCTCTCTCTCTCTACACACACACACACTCTCTCTCTCTCTCTCTCTCTCACACACACACACCTCTCTCTCTCTCACACACACACACACACACACACTCTCTCTCTCTCTCTCTCTTACCTCCCACTTCTCTCAAATGTAAATGTAACTGAGCTTACTAATAATGATAACGAAATTTGCACTGTCAACATTCATTTATTTATGTTTTTATTACATAAGAAGATACAATGAAATGCCAGAAATCAACAGTTATACTGGTGAAGGTGAACACCAATTGTACAAGATCAGTCACGACTGACAGTCATCAGTGACAGGCAGTCACTAGTGACCAGTTCTTCTGACAGACAGACAGGTTGTCACATTAAAATCATACAAATGACTGGTCCTGACCAGCCAGACTAGAGGGAAGACCACAGCCACACTAGAGGGAAGACCACAGGTACACCAGAGGGAAGACCACAGGTACACCAGAGGGAAGACCACAGCCACACTAGAGGGAAGACCACAGGTATACCAGAGGGAAGACCACAGGTACACCAGAGGGAAGACCACAGGTACACCAGAGGGAAGACCACAGGTACACCAGAGGGAAGACCACAGGTACACCAGAGGGAAGATCACAGGTACACTAGAGGGAAGACCACAGGTACACCAGAGGGAAGACCACAGGTACACCAGAGGGAAGACCACAGCCACACCGGAGGAAGACCAAAGGTACACTAGAGGGAAGACCACAGCCACACTAGAGGGAAGACCACAGCCACACTAGAGGGAAGACCACAGCCACACTAGAGGGAAGACCACAGCCACACTAGAGGGAAGACCATAGGTACACCAGAGGGAAGACCACAGGTACACCAGAGGGAAGACCACATGTACACCAGAGGGAAGACCACAGCCACACACCAGAGGGAAGACCACAGCCACACCAGAGGGAGGACCACAGCCACACCAGAGGGAAGACCACAGGTACACCAGAGGGAAGACCACAACCACAGAAGAGGGAAGACCACAGCCACACCAGAGGGAAGACCACAGCCCCACCAGAGGGAGGACCACAGCCACACCAGAGGGAAGACCACAGCCACACCAGAGGGAAGACCACAGGTACACCAGAGGAAAGACCACAGCCACACCAGAGGGAAGACCACAGCCACACCAGAGGGAGGACCACAGGTACACCAGAGGGAAGACCACAGATACACCAGAGGGAAGACCACAGGTACACCAGAGGGAAGACCACAGCCACACCAGAGGAAGACCACAGGTACACCAGAGGGAAAACCACAGGTACACCAGAGGGAAGACCACAGCCACACCAGAGGGAAGACCACAGGTACACCAGAGGGAAGACCACAGCCACACCAGAGAGAAGACCACAGCCACACCAGAGGGAAGACCACAGCCACACCAGAGGGAAGACCACAGCCACACCAGAGAGAAGACCACAGCCACACCAGAGGGAAGACCACAGCCACACCAGAGGGAAGACCACAGCCACACCAGAGGACCACAGCCACACCAGAGGGAAGACCACAGCCACACCAGAGGGAAGACCACAGCCACACCAGAGGGAGGACCACAGCCACACCAGAGGGAAGACCACAGCCACACCAGAGGGAAGACCACAGCCACGCCAGAGGAAAGACCACAGCCACACCAGAGGGAAGATCACAGCCACACCAGAGGGAAGACCACAGCCACACCAGAGGGAGGACCACAGCCACACCAGAGGGAAGACCACAGCCACACCAGAGGGAAGACCACAGCCACACCAGAGGGAAGACCACAGCCGAAAACTAGCCAATGAAACTGAAGAGAAACGAAGATTTAACCAGGATAACGAGAGGAAACAAGTGCAGAACTTGAAGACCAGGATAACGAGAGGAAACAAGTGCAGAACTTGAAGACCAGGATAACGAGAGGAAACAAGTGCAGAAGTTGAAGACCAGGATAACGAGAGGACACAAGTGCAGAACTTGAAGACCAGGATAACGAGAGGAAACAAGTGCAGAACTTGAAGACCAGGATAACGAGAGGACACAAGTGCAAAACTTGAAGACCAGGATAACGAGAGGAAACAAGTGCAGAACTTGAAGACCAGGATAACGAGAGGACACAAGTGCAAAACTTGAAGACCAGGATAACGAGAGGAAACAAGTGCAAAACTTGAAGACCAGGATAACGAGAGGAAACAAGTGCAGAACTTGAAGACCAGGATAACGAGAGGACACAAGTGCAGAACTTGAAGACCAGGATAACGAGAGGAAACAAGTGCAAAACTTGAAGACCAGGATAACGAGAGGACACAAGTGCAGAACTTGAAGACCAGGATAACGAGAGGAAACAAGTGCAGAACTTGAAGACCAGGATAACGAGAGGAAACAAGTGCAGAACTTGAAGACCAGGATAACGAGAGGACACAAGTGCAGAACTTGAAGACCAGGATAACGAGAGGAAACAAGTGCAGAACTTGAAGACCAGGATAACGAGAGGAAACAAGTGCAGAACTTGAAGACCAGGATAACGAGAGGAAACAAGTGCAGAACTTGAAGACCAGGATAACGAGAGGACACAAGACTATCTAGAAAGACGCAAATGCTGCTACATTTTGATGGAAGTGAATGAATGAGTGAAATTAACTAATATGGAGGAAGTGGAGGACAACTCCATCCAGTATGTGGAGTAAACAAGAGTGTAGTGACCCCCATTAGACAGAATCCATTACGGAAGAAACCCATAAAACAGACCATTTAGATGAACCCTATTACACAGAAGTCATTTAACAAACTTAATTAAACAGATCCCATTAAACAGACTTAATTACACAGAGATCATCTAAAAGCCAATTGAAAATCTTATTTAATAGATCCCATTAAACAGATTCTATCAAATACAGCCCATTTTATCCTATTGCAAAGCCCCTTAAACTCGTTAAACAAAGCCTATTAAACACAGACCATTACAGTATGTATTAAAGAGAAACCATTACAGTGTGTATTAAAGAGAAACCATTACAGTATGTATTAAAGAGAAACCATTACAGTATGTATTTAAGAGAAACCATTACAGTATGTATTAAAGAGAGACCATTACAGTGTGTATTAAAGAGAGACCATTACAGTATGTATTAAAGAGAAACCATTACAGTATGTATTAAAGAGAAACCAGTACAGTATGTATTAAAGAGAGACCATTACAGTATGTATTAAAGAGAAACCATTACAGTATGTATTAAAGAGAAACCATTACAGTATGTATTAAAGAGAAACCATTACAGTATGTATTAAAGAGAGACCATTACAGTATGTATTAAAGAGAAACCATTACAGTATGTATTAAAGAGAGACCATTACAGTGTGTATTAAAGAGAGACCATTACAGTATGTATTAAAGAGAGACCATTACAGTATGTATTAAAGAGAGACCATTACAGTATGTATTAAAGAGAAACCATTACAGTATGTATTAAAGAGAGACCATTACAGTATGTATTAAAGAGAGACCATTACAGTATGTATTAAAGAGAGACCATTACAGTGTGTATTAAAGAGAGACCATTACAGTATGTATTAAAGAGAAACCATTACAGTATGTATTAAAGAGAGACCATTACAGTATGTATTAAAGAGAAACCATTACAGTATGTATTAAAGAGAGACCATTACAGTATGTATTAAAGAGAAACCATTACAGTATGTATTAAAGAGAGACCATTACAGTATGTATTAAAGAGAAACCATTACAGTATGTATTAAAGAGAGACCATTACAGTATGTATTAAAGAGAGACCATTACAGTATGTATTAAAGAGAGAGAGAGAGAGAGAGAGAGAGAGAGAGGTGAGTACAGATGGTGGCTCCCGTGTGTCCACTCATACGTGATTGCACTCACAAGCAAGAAGACAAAATATAATACAAAAAAAACGAGATTAACAAAGAAATCGAGCAAGAACAATAGGTGGAGAAAACAAAGACAACAACAATGTGACACAGCTTTTTCAACTGTGTTTGTGAGTGATGTTGAGAGCTACAAGAACAAACAAACACACTAAATATGAGTGTGTTTGTGAGTGATGTTGAGAGCTACAAGAACAAACAAACACACTAAATATGAGTGTGTTTGTGAGTGATGTTGAGAGCTACAAGAACAAAAAACACACTAAATATGAGTGTGTTGTGATGAGTGTAGAACAAAAACACTAAATATGAGTGTGTTTGTGAGTGATGTTGAGAGCTACAAGAACAAACAAACACACTAAATATGAGTGTGTTTGTGAGTGATGTTGAGAGCTACAAGAACAAACAAACACACTAAATATGAGTGTGTTTGTGAGTGATGTTGAGAGCTACAAGAACAAACAAACACACTAAATATGAGTGTGTTTGTGAGTGATATGTTGAGAGTAAGAACTAAACAAACAACTAAATATGAAGAGTGTAGTGCAGGATATGAGAAATGTTCTAGATGAGGGAGGAGGGACAGAGAAAACTAGTGGAGGCAGACAGGAAGAGGGGGAGGCCAGGAAGAAGGGAGAGAGAAGGGCAGGAAGAAGGGAGGAGGGCAGGAAGAAGGGAGGAGGGCAGGAAGAAGGGAGGAGGGCAGGAAGAAGGAAGAGAGGAGGCCAGGAAGAAGGGAGAGAGAAGGGCAGGAAGAAGGGAGGAGGGCAGGAAGAAGGAAGGGAGGAGGGCAGGAAGAAGGGAGAGAGGAGGCCAGGAAGAAGGGAGAGAGGAGGGCAGGAAGAAGGGAGGAGGGCAGGAAGAAGGAAGGGAGGAGGGCAGGAAGAAGGGAGAGAGGAGGCCAGGAAGAAGGGAGAGAGGAGGGCAGGAAGAAGGGAGGAGGGCAGGAAGAAGGAAGGGAGGAGGGCAGGAAGAAGGAGAGAGGAGGCCAGGAAGAAGGGAGAGAGGAGGCAGGAAGAAGGGAGGAGGGCAGGAAGAAGGAAGGGAGGAGGCAGGAAGAAGGAAGAGAGGAGGCCAGGAAGAAGGAGAGAGGAGGCCAGGAAGAAGGGAGAGAGGAGGGCAGGAAGAAGGGAGGAGGGCAGAAGAAGGAAGGGAGGAGGGCAGGAAGAAGGAAGAGAGGAGGCCAGGAAGAAGGGAGAGAGGAGGGCAGGAAGAAGGGAGGAGGGCAGGAAGAAGGGAGGAGGGCAAGAAGAAGGAAGGGAGGAGGGCAGGAAGAAGGAAGAGAGGAGGCCAGGAAGAAGGGAGAGAGGAGGCCAGGAAGAAGGGAGAGAGGAGGCCAGGAAGAAGGGAGGAGGGCAGGAAGAAGGAAGGGAGGAGGCCAGGAAGAAGGGAGAGAGGAGGCCAGGAAGAAGGGAGAGAGGAGGCCAGGAAGAAGGGAGGAGGCCATAAGAAGGAAGGGAGGAGGCCAGGAAAAAGGGAAAGAGGAGGCCAGGAAGAAGGGAGGAGGCCATAAGAAGGAAGGGAGGAGGCCAGGAAGAAGGGAGAGAGGAGGCCAGGAAGAAGGAAGGGAGGAGGGCATGAAGAAGAAAGGGAGGAGGCCATAAGAAAGAAGGGAGGAGGCCAGGAAGAAGGAAGGGAGGAGGCCAGGAAGAAGGGAGAAAAACTAGGAAATAAGAGTTAATTGAAACAACAGGCATGAAACACACGCACACACACACACACACACACACACACACACACACACAGGTGGGTGAGAGAGGCTGGGAGGGTTGTTGACACACCATTACCTAGACAAAGGTTCACACTAGTCTTTGATGTTGAACTTCGAAAAGAGAAAGTCAGCAAACTCCTCACCTCCTATTCACCCACCTTCACCCCACCACTACTTCCTCACTCCTTCACCTCACTACCTTCACCCTCACTACCTTCACCTCACTCTTCACCTCACTACCTTCACCCTCACTAACTCACTCACTACCTTCACCCTCACTACCTTCACCTCCTCCTTCACCTCCTACCTTCACCCTCACTACCTTCACCCACTACCTTCACCCTCACTACCTTCACCCTCACTAACTTCACCCTCACTACTTCACCCTCACTACCTTCACCTCACTACCTTCACCCTCACTACCTTCATCCTCACTAACTTCACCTCACTACCTTCACCTCCTACTTCACCTCACTACCTTCACCCTCACTACCTTCACCCTCACTACCTTCACCCTCACTACCTTCACCCTCACTACCTTCACCCTCACTAACTTCACTCTCACTACCTTCACCCTCACTACCTTCACCCTCACTAACTTCACCCTCACTACCTTCACCCTCACTACCTTCACCCTCACTACCTTCACCCTCACTACCTTCACCCTCACTAACTTCACCCTCACTACCTTCACCCTCACTACCTTCACCTCACTAACTTCACCTCACTACCTTCACCCTCACTACACTTCACCTCACTACCTTCACCCTCACTACCTTCACCCTCACTAACTTCCCTCACTACCTTCACCTCATACCTTCACCTCACTACTTCACCCTCACTACCTTCACCCTCACTACTTCACTCTCACTACCTTCACCCTCACTACCTTCACCCTCACTACCTTCACCCTCACTACCTTCACCCTCACTACCTTCACCCTCACTACCTTCACTCTCACTACCTTCACCCTCACTACCTTCACCCTCACTACCTTCACCCTCACTACCTTCACCCTCACTACTTCACCCTCACTACCTTCACCCTCACTACCTTCTCATCCTCACTACTACCTTCACCCTCACTACCTTCACCCTCACTACCTTCACCCTCACTACCTTCACACTCACTACCTTCACCCTCACTACCTTCACCCTCACTACCTTCACCCTCACTACCTTCACCTACCCTTCCTCACTACCTTCCCCTCACTCCTTCACCCTCACTACCTTCACTCACTACTCCTCTACTTCACCTTCACCTCACTACCTTCACTCCTCACTACCTTCACTCTACTTCACCTCACTACTTCACTCTCACTACCTTCACCCTCACTACCTTCACCCTCACTACCTTCACCCTCACTACCTTCACTCTCACTACCTTCACTCTCACTACCTTCACCCTCACTACCTTCACCCTCACTACCTTCACTCTCACTACCTTCACCCTCACTACCTTCACTCTCACTACCTTCACTCTCACTACCTTCACCCTTACTACCTTCACCCTCACTACCTTCACCCTCACTAACTTCACCCTCACTACCTTCACCCTCACTACCTTCACTCTCACTACCTTCACCCTCACTACCTTCACCCTCCTACTACCCTTCACCTCACTCTTCACCTACTAACTTCACCTCACTACCTTCACCCTCACTACCTTCACCTCACTACCTTCACCTCATCCTTCACCTCACTACCTTCACCCTCACTACCTTCACCCTCACTACCTTCACCCTCACTACCTTCACCTCACTACCTTCACGCTCACTACCTTCACCCTCACTACCTTCACTCTCACTACCTTCACTCTCACTACCTTCACCCTCACTACCTTCACCCTCACTAACTTCACCCTCACTATTCTTCCATGAAACCTCACTACACCAACACTGTCACTATGATCACATCATGCACACTATCACCACCCTCTGTTATAACATAACAGACCTGGTGCACCAAGCATGGTTCACTCTATATTGCTGTTATAATATGACACACCTGGTGCACCAAGCATGGTTCACTCTATATTGCTGTTATAATATGACACACCTGGTGCACCAAGCATGGTTCACTCTATATTGCTGTTATAATATGACACACCTGGTGCACCAAGCATGGTTCACTCTATATTGCTGTTATAACATGACACACCTGGTGCACCAAGCATGGTTCACTCTATATTGCTGTTATAATATGACACACCTGGTGCACCAAGCATGGTTCACTCTATATTGCTGTTATAACATGACACACCTGGTGCACCAAGCATGGTTCACTCTATATTGCTGTTATAAAATGACACACCTGGTGCACCAAGCATGGTTCACTCTATATTGCTGTTATAATATGACACACCTGGTGCACCAAGCATGGTTCACTCTATATTGCTGTTATAATATGACACACCTGGTGCACCAAGCATGGTTCACTCTATATTGCTGTTATAACATGACACACCTGGTGCACCAAGCATGGTTCACTCTATATTGCTGTTATAACATGACACACCTCACACATTCACCTAAGCTGTCATAACCTGTACACATGTTCACTCTATATTGCTGTTAACACGCACACCTGGTGCCCAAGCATGGTTCACTCTATATTGCTGTTATAACTATGACACACCTGGTGCACCAAGCATGGTTCACTCTATACTGCTGTTATAACATGACAACCTGGTGCACCAAGCATGGTTCACTCTATATTGCTGTTATAACATGACACACCTGGTGCACCAAGCATGGTTCACTCTGTATTGCTGTTATAACATGACACACCTGGTGCACCAAGCATGGTTCACTCTATACTGCTGTCATAACATGACAGACCTGGTGCACCAAGCATGGTTCATTCTGTATTGCTGTTATAACATGACACACCTGGTGCACCAAGCATGGTTCACTCTATATTGCTGTTATAACACGGCACACCTGGTGCACCTAGCATGGTTCACTCTACACTGCTGTCATAACATGACAGACCTGGTGCACCAAGCATGGTTCACTCTGTATTGCTGTTATAACATGACACACCTGGTGCACCAAGCATGGTTCACTCTGTATTGCTGTTATAACATGACACACCTGGTGCACCAAGCATGGTTCACTCTATACTGCTGTCATAACATGACAGACCTGGTGCACCAAGCATGGTTCATCTTATTGCTGTTATAACATGACACACCTGGTGCATCAAGTATGGTTCACTCTGTATTGCTGTTATAACACGGCACACCTGGTGCACCTAGCATGGTTCACTCTACACTGCTGTCATAACATGACAGACCTGGTGCACCAAGCATGGTTCACTCTGTATTGCTGTTATAACATGACACACCTGGTGCACCAAGCATGGTTCACTCTGTATTGCTGTTATAACATGACACACCTGGTGCACCAAGCATGGTTCACTCTATACTGCTGTCATAACATGACACACCTGGTGCACCAAGCATGGTTCACTCTATATTGCTGTTATAACATGACACACCTGGTGCACCAAGCATGGTTCACTCTATATTGCTGTCATAACATGACACACCTGGTGCACCAAGCATGGTTCTCTCTATATTGTTGTTATAACACGGCACACCTGGTGCACCAAGCATGGTTCACTCTGTATTGCTGTTATAACATCACACAGACCTGGTGCACCTAGCATGGTTCACTCTATACTGCTGTCATAACATGACAGACCTGGTGCACCAAGCATGGTTCACTCTATACTGCTGTCATAACATGACACAGACCTGGTGCACCAAGCATGGTTCACTCTATACTGCTGTCATAACATGACAGACCTGGTGCACCAAGCATGGTTCACTCTATACTGCTGTCATAACATGACAGACCTGGTGCACCAAGCATGGTTCACTCTATACTGCAGTCATAACATGACAGACCTGGTGCACCAAGCATGGTTCACTCTATACTGCTGTCATAACATGACAGACCTTGTGCACCAAGCATGGTTCACTCTATACTGCTGTCATAACATCACACAGACCTGGTGCACCTAGCATGGTTCACTCTATACTGCTGTCATAACATGACAGACCTGGTGCACCAAGCATGGTTCACTCTATACTGCAGTCATAACATGACACAGACCTGGTGCACCAAGAATGGTTCACTCTATACTGCAGTCATAACATGACACAGACCTGGTGCACCAAGCATGGTTCACTCTATACTGCTGTCATAACATGACAGACCTGGTGCACCAAGCATGGTTCACTCTATACTGCTGTTATAACATGAAACAGACCTGGTGCACCAAGAATGGTTCACTCTATATTGCTGTTATAACATGACACAGACCTGGTGCACCAAGAATGGTTCACTCTATATTGCTGTTATAACATGAAACAGACCTGGTGCACCAAGAATGGTTCACTCTATATTGCTGTTATAACATGAAACAGACGTGGTGCACCAAGCATGGTTCACTTTATACTGCTGCCATAGCATGACAGACCTGGTGCACCTAGCATGGTTCACTCTATACTGCTGTCATAACATGACACAGACCTGGTGCACCTAGCATGGTTCACTCTATATTGCTGTTATAACATGAAACAGACGTGGTGCACCAAGCATGGTTCACTTTATACTGCTCCCATAGCATGACAGACCTGGTGCACGTAGCATGGTTCACTCTATACTGCTGTCATAACATGACACAGACCTGGTGCACCTAGCATGGTTCACTCTATACTGCTGTCATAACATGACACAGACCTGGTGCACCAAGCATGGTTCACTCTATACTGCTGTCATAACATGACACAGACCTGGTGCACCAAGCATGGTTCACTCTATACTGCTGTCATAACATGACACAGACCTGGTGCACCTAGCATGGTTCACTCTATACTGCTGTCATAACATGACACAGACCTGGTGCACCTAGCATGGTTCACTCTATACTGCTATCATAAGAGAATATAGTTTTGATGTCAGTAAGAACTCCTGACATGTTTCTTGTGGTAAGAAATAAAAAAATGAGAACTTTTAGCATTGCTTCAAGTTGGACAAATTTAGATTTAGAAAGGATATAGGAAAGCAGATGTTTGGTCCCAGAGCTGTGGGCAAGTGGAACAAAGTAGCGGGTAGCGTCCGTGAAGGCACAACTTTGGGTAGCTTGAAATGTAGGGTGGACGAGTGCTTGAGTGGGTGTGAGTTACACTACAACGTCAACTTATCAGCTACTTCCATTATATACAGAACAGAGTTTATGAACAAGTCGATACTCAGAGACACCTACCACTGTGTTCAACATTTCGCAAGCCGAGTGGAAACCTGACGCTATCACTATTCTTGTTCTGAAGTCACTTGTTCCAGCCCATAGCTTACCTCTCTCTCTCTCTCTCTCTCTCTCTCTCTCTCTCTCCTCTCTCTCTCTCTCTCTCACACACACACACACACACAAACACACCCTCCCTCCATTATTCATAACTCCAGCCTAAATCGAGCCATAACACACTTCTCAATAGGCCTTTCAGTAGGCCTCCTCTGAGGCTACCAATCACACCCTCCCTCCATCTAGCTCCAGATTTATGCCTTTATCCCCTCTCCCCTCCCTTCCACTTCTCCCCTTCCATCCTCTCCCTCCCTTCCACTTCTCCCTTCCATCCTCTCCCTCCCTTCCACTTCTCCCTTCCATCCTCTCCCCTCCCTTCCACTTCTCCCCTTCCATCCTCTCCCCTCCCTTCCACTTCTCCCCTTCCATCCTCTCCCCACCCTTCCACTTCTCCCCTTCCATCCTCTCCCCTCCCTTCCACTTCTCCCTTCCTCTCTCCCCCTTCCACTTCTCCCTTCCATCTCTCCCCTTCCACTTCCTTCATTATTCCTGCATGCTGTGCACACGTAAATACACACATGCGTACTTATATACATACAAAGACTTTCACGCACAGAGAGAGAGAGAGAGAGAGAGAGAGAGAGAGAGAGAGAGAGAGAGAGAGAGAGAGAGAGAGAGAGAGAGAGAGAGAGAGAGAGAGAGAGATATCTGAACATCAGGACAACATTCATCACAACAAAACATCAACATCAATAACAACAAAACATCAACATCAACACGCCTCAGTTGACACGTTTCTCTTAAAAATTTGGCGAGAGAGCTTTTGTGCCGGGATGTGAAGAGCTCATTATTTTGAAGTACGGTCCGTGGCCACCTGGGCGTCCGTGGCCGTGGATAAGTACGTCCGTTCTTGTGCCCTCTGGGCGTCCGCACCTTTGGAATGGTACTGGGGATGTCCCTCAACAAAGACGCAAAAGCGTTGGGGTCCGTGGATCTTTGAGTGTCCGCGTCCGTGTCCTCCATACCTGAAGTCTACCTAAAGGGTGTTCCGGGGGTCAACGCCCCCACGGCCCAGTCCTTGACCAGACCTCCCAATTCACTGTAATTTTCATACAATTCCTTCACTATAGTTGGACACTGCAGGGCAGCCTCAGTTTAGAGCATGTCGCTCCTGCCTCTCACCACTACTGGCCCACTACAACACGGTCCTGGATATACTGCCTCTCACCACTACTGGTCCACTACAACACGGTCCTGGATGTACTGCCTCTCACCACTACTGGCCCACTACAACACGGTCCTGGATGTACTGCCTCTCACCACTACTGGCCCACTACAACACGGTCCTGGATATACTGCCTCTCACCACTACTGGCCCACTACAACACGGTCCTGGATGTACTGCCTCTCACCACTACTGGCCCACTACAACACGGTCCTGGATATACTGCCTCTCACCACTACTGGCCCACTACAACACGGTCCTGGATGTACTGCCTCTCACCACTACTGGCCCACTACAACACGGTCCTGGATGTACTGCCTCTCACCACTACTGGCCCACTACAACACGGTCCTGGATGTACTGCCTCTCACCACTACTGGCCCACTACAACACGGTCCTGGATGTACTGGAAGACCAGCACGATACGGATGTAGTGTACACAGGTTTTGCAAAAGTCTTCAACAAGTGCAAACATAGAGTAATAGCGCACAAAATACCTGAAAAATGAATAAATGGAAAAGTGGGCAGATGGGTTTTCAACTTTCTAACAAATAGAACGCAAAGAATAATAGTAAACAGAGTTATGTGAGACTAGCATAGTGAGAAGTTCTCTTCTTGTAGAGAACTGTCTCCATCAAGGGGCCCAGTCTCCTCTCCTGCTAGAGAGTGTAAATCTTACAAGGTAAGAAACACATGGTAACATATATGGCCATCTTGATATGGATTAATGAGACTTCGTTGCAAGACATAAGATCTTGCTTCATCTCTGCTGATGGAAAGAAGAGGTCATGACCCCCTTAGTTCCCACCTGCACCGCCAGTGTGTGAACGTAGAGAGGGGGATTAGCCCCCTTGATGGAGAAATTTCTCAACAGTACTCGACCCCATCCTTGTCCTCATACCATCTCCATTATAAACTGGAATATAAATCATAGCACTGTATTATCTTATACATGCAAAGTATGATAGTATTAGCACGAGAGTCTCGTCCATGTACATCAGCAGTAGGCAGCTGAAACAACGTGATGTTCGCTGAGGACACATCTCACTTACTGTAAAAATAAGAGCTAGAACGACGCACAATACTAATTGTAAGTATTCAACCGGGCGAGAAAACTAACGTGAAGGACTTGAGTGATAATGTTAACATCATAAACTTTGAATGTTGACAATAATGTCTACGTAGTTTTGTGCCGACTCTACTCTCCGAGTAGACTAAGTAGAAGGCTGCCATAATGTGCCAAGGACTCTTGATCCAAGAAATTAAAGCTACTTCCCATTACCTAGGCGCTGTATGACCCATTCGGGCTTAGAGCATCCAAATAATAATTTCTCCCGTTTTATCATTTTCAAAATTTAGGTCAAAAATTAAAATAGCGACTTTTGACCACTACATCCTAGACGCCAACATAATCATAATGAAAACAAATATAAGTAAATAAACGGGGAAATAAGAAACACAAAATAAAATATATTAAAAAAAATGAGACGAGAGATAATAAAGAAAACTTGGTGGGACAGACCTCAGAATTTTGGCCAATTAGTCATAACTGACTGGGGAGCAGCAGACGGACCCCAGGGAGACCCCGCACACACACCCAGGGGGAAGAAAGCAGGAGGGAAAGCAGTTATGACTTCTACTCTGCTTTTCAATTTTGACGAAAAGAGAGAGAGAGAGAGAGAGAGAGAGAGAGAGAGAGAGAGAGAGAGAGAGAGAGAGAGAGAGAGAGAGAGAGAGAGAGAGAGAGAGAGAGAGAGAGAGAGAGAGAGATAGAGAGAGACAGACAGAGAGATAGAGAGAGACAGACAGAGAGAGAGAGAGAGAGAGAGAGAGAGGTAGGTAGGTGAGGCGAAGAGTGTTTTACACCCGTGCTGCTGCTCCTTCTCTGAGGACGAATAATGGGGATGTGGGAAGGGAGAAGACGCCTGTGTAGGTATCACTGGTGCTGCCCACTCTGGGGAGGTTCGTCTTTGTTGAGGATTTTAAGATATTACTCCGCAGGGCGTACCTACACCCACGAGATATCTTTTATTTTTCTTACTGAAATATACTGATGCTGCTGCCCAACTCTATATGACAGTTATATTGTTGCCACAGTAACTATACAGTAAGGTAGCACCAGTGACGACGACACTGACAACTTTATATCCACAGGGTACAGTATACAACTAACATAAACAACAGTCACAGTACCGTGACTGCAACAACACACAAATAACCAGTACTTAGGACAGATAAACTTATAACGACATTTGGGTCCGATCTGGACAATTAACCAAACACACACACACACTAACACCTTCGCGTTCGTGTGTGGTTATAGTTAATGGTCCAAGTTGGGTCGAAACGTCGTCATAAGTTAGGTTCCCCTGTGTGGGGGTTATATTGACTAACATGTTTTCTTACATAAAGCCGCTTGTTATGCACATCACTTCTGATGCTCTATAATTAACCTGCAACTACTGAAGACTTTATAAACATCCTTTGTTTACAATCCTTGACAACTTAAGTAATAATTCTGTTTATGATTTACGACATTTTCAGAATTTATGAAACAATTTGGTGTAACATCTGTAGTGGTGAATATTGATACACAACATATTTTGTTGGTTACCACATATGTTGATGAGTAAGACACATGTGCAACACCTGGGTATTGCACATGGGCTTCTTCAGTCAAATATAGAGGCAGCAGATTAAGTAGTGAAATGAAGATGTAATCAGTCCATCAACCTGGGAGAAATAGGGACTGACCACCTCAGTGGTGGTGATGATGGTGGTGGTGGTGATGGTGGTGGTGATGGTGGTGGTGGTGGTGGTGATGGTGGTGGTGGTGATGGTGGTGGTGATGGTGGTGACATGTTACTCAGTCAGGCACCAACAGGATGGTAGTATTAATGTCAACCTGACGAGGGCTGGCACCCGCATCCCCTCGTCACCCTCCTTGACACCTCTGATGACACCCTAATGACACCCTCACACTTTGATGACACCTTGATGACACCCTGATGACACCCACACACCCTGACACCCCTCACACCCTACTGACACCCTCACACCTTGATGACACCCACACCCTGATGACACCCCTCACACCCTACTGACACCCTCACACCCTGATGACACCTTGATGACACCCACACACCCTGGTGACACCCCTCACACCCTGAAGACACTTGTTAACACTTAAGTTACACCCAGTTAATCCCCCACACAAGGCCTAATATAAACCCACATTACACCCACACTTACCCACACACACACATACTTCTACAAAAGTTCTAAACTCACATTGAAGAAAGTTTTGAGATTTTAAGAGGAAGTTGAAGCGGTAAACACTCACTGTTCTTGCCAATTATATAACTACAATAATGTATAATACCGACAGCAGGAGGAATTATACACATGTGCAACACCTGGGTATCTTTACTGATGAGCCAGACACATGTGCAACACCTGGGTATCTTTACTGATGAGCCAGACACATGTGCAACACCTGGGTATCTTTACTGATGAGCCAGACACATGTCCAACACCTGGGTATCTTTACTGATGACCCAGACACATGTGCAACACCTGGGTATCTTTACTGATGACCCAGACACATGTCAACACCTGGGTATTTACGATGACAGACATTCAACATGTATCTTCGATGACCCAGACACATGTCAACACCTGGGTATCTTTACTGATGACCCAGACACATGTGCACACCTGGGTATCTTTACTGATACCAGACACATGTCCAACACCTGGGTATCTTTACTGATGAGCCAGACACATGTGCAACACCTGGGTATCTTTACTGATGAGCCAGACACATGTCCAACACCTGGGTATCTTTACTGATGACCCAGACACATGTCCAACACCTGGGTATCTTTACTGATGAGCCAGACACATGTCCAACACCTGGGTATCTTTACTGATGAGCCAGACACATGTGCAACACCTGGGTATCTTTACTGATGACCCAGACACATGTCCAACACCTGGGTATCTTTACTGATGACCCAGACACATGTGCAACACCTGGGTATCTTTACTGATGACCCAGACACATGTGCAACACCTGGGTATTTTTACTGATGAGCCAGACACATGTGCAACACCTGGGTATCTTTACTGATGACCCAGACACATGTCCAACACCTGGGTATCTTTACTGATGAGCCAGACACTTGTGCAACACCTGGGTACCTTTACTGATGAGCCAGACACATGTGCAACACCTGGGTATCTTTACTGATGACCCAGACACATGTGCAACACCTGGGTATCTTTACTGATGAGCCAGACACATGTGCAACACCTGGGTATCTTTACTGATGAGCCAGACACATGTGCAACACCTGGGTATCTTTACTGATGAGCCAGACACATGTGCAACACCTGGGTATCTTTACTGATGAGCCAGACACATTGTCAACACCTGGGTATCTTTACTGATGAGCCAGACACATGTCCAACACCTGGGTATCTTTACTGATGAGCCAGACACATGTACAACACCTGGGTATCTTTACTGATGAGCCAGACACATGTGCAACACCTGGGTATCTTTACTGATGACCAGACACATGTACAACACCTGGGTATCTTTACTGATGAGCCAGACACATGTCAACACCTGGGTATTTTACTGATGAGCCAGACACATGTCAACACCTGGGTATCTTTACTGATGACCAGACACATGTGCAACACCTGGGTATCTTTACTGATGAGCCAGACACATGTCAACACCTGGGTATCTTTACTGATGACCCAGACACATGTCAACACCTGGGTATCTTTACTGATGACCAGACACATGTCAACACCTGGGTATCTTTACTGATGAGCCAGACACATGTGCAACACCTGGGTATCTTTACTGATGAGCCAGACACATGTCAACACCTGGGTATCTTTACTGATGAGCCAGACACATGTGCAACACCTGGGTATCTTTACTGATGAGCCAGACACATGTGCAACACCTGGGTATCTTTACTGATGACCCAGACACATGTGCAACACCTGGGTATCTTTACTGATGAGCCAGACACATGTACAACACCTGGGTATCTTTACTGATGAGCCAGACACATGTGCAACACCTGGGTATCTTTACTGATGAGCCAGACACATGTACAACACCTGGGTATCTTTACTGATGAGCCAGACACATGTACAACACAGAAGACAGTGGAAGACTAGGGGACTGAACACCTGCTTCTACGCTGAGGGACTGAACACCTGCTTCTAGGCTGAGGGACTGAACACCTGCTTCTAGGCTGAGGGACTGAACACCTGCTTCTAGGCTGAGGGACTGAACACCTGCTTCTAGGCTGAGGGACTGAACACCTGCTTCTAGGCTGAGGGACTGAACACCTGCTTCTAGGCTGAGGGACTGAACACCTGCTTCTAGGCTGAGGGACTGAACATCGGCTTCTAGGCTGAGGGACTGAACACCTGCTTCTAGGCTGAGGGACTGAACACCTGCTTCTAGGCTGAGGGACTGAACATCGGCTTCTAGGCTGAGGGACTGAACACCTGCTTCTAGGCTGAGGGACTGAACACCTGCTTCTAGGCTGAGGGACTGAACACCTGCTTCTAGGCTGAGGGACTGAACACCGGCTTCTAGGCTGAGGGACTGAACATCGGCTTCTAGGCTGAGGGACTGAACACCTGCTTCTAGGCCGAGGGACTGAACACCTGCTTCTAGGCTGAGGGACTGAACACCTGCTTCTAGGCTGAGGGACTGAACATCGGCTTCTAGGCTGAGGGACTGAACACCTGCTTCTAGGCTGAGGGACTGAACACCGGCTTCTAGGCTGAGGGACTGAACACCGGCTTCTAGGCTGAGGGACTGAACATCGGCTTCTAGGCTGAGGGACTGAACACCGCTTCTAGGCTGAGGGACTGAACACCGGCTTCTAGGTGAGGACTGAACACGCTCAGGCTGAGGACTGAACACGGCTTCTAGGCTGAGGGACTGAACAGGCTCTAGGCTGAGGACTGAACACCGGCTTCTAGGCTGAGGGACTGAACACCGGCTTCTAGGCTGAGGGACTGAACATCGGCTTCTAGGCTGAGGGACTGAACACCTGCTTCTAGGCTGAGGGACTGAACATCGGCTTCTAGGCTGAGGGACTGAACACCGGCTGCAGGACTGACACGGCTAGGCTGGGGACTGAACACTCTAGGCTGGATGCTTAGGCTGGACTGAACATGCTTAGGCTGAGACTGAACACCGCTTCTAGGCTGGGGACTGAACACGCTTCTAGGCTGGGGACTGAACACGCTTCTAGGCTGAGGACTGACACCGCCGGCTGAGGGACGAACACCGGCTTTGGCGAGGACTGAACACCGCTTCTGGCGAGGACTGAACACCGCTTCAGGCTGAGGACTGAACACCGCTTCAGGCTGAGGGACTGAAACGGCTTAGGCTGAGGACTGAACACCGGCTTCTAGGCTGAGGACTGAACACCGCTCAGGCTGAGGGACTGAACACCGGCTTCTAGGCTGAGGCTGAACAGCAGCTGAGCTGAACACGCTTCTAGGCTGAGGACTGAACACCGGCTTCTAGGCTGAGGACTGAACACGGCTTTAGGCTGAGGACTGAACACCGGCTTCAGGCTGAGGACTGAACACGGCTTCTAGGCTGAGGGACTGAACACGGTTCTAGGCTGAGGGACTGAACACCGCTTCTAGGCTGAGGGACTGAACACCGGCTTCTAGGCTGGGGACTGAACACGGCTTCTAGGCTGAGGACTGAACACCGGCTTCTAGGCTGAGGACTGAACACGGCTTCTAGGCTGAGGACTGAACACCGCTTTAGGCTGAGGACTGAACACCGCTTCTAGGCTGAGGACTGAACACGGCTTCTAGGCTGAGGGACTGAACACGGCTTCAGGCTGAGGGACTGAACACCGGCTTCTAGGCTGAGGACTGAACACGGCTTCTAGGCTGAGGGACTGAACACGGCTTCTAGGCTGAGGACTGAACACGCTTCTAGGCTGAGGACTGAACACCGCTTCTAGGCTGAGGACTGAACATGCGGCGAGGGACTGAACATCGGCTTCAGGCTGAGGGACGAACACGCTTCTAGGCTGAGGGACTGAACACTGCGGGGACTGAACAGCTTTGCTGAGACTGAACAGGCTAGGCTGAGGACGAACACGCTCAGCTGGGACTGACAGTTCTGTAGACTGAACACGCTTTAGGCTGGGACGAACACGCTTTAGGCTGGACTGAACACGCTTCTAGGCTGAGGACTGAACACCTGCTTCTAGGCTGAGGACTGAACACGGCTTCTAGGCTGAGGGACTGAACATCGGCTTCTAGGCTGAGGGACTGAACACGCTTCTAGGCTGAGGGACTGAACACGGCTTCTAGGCTGAGGGACTGAACACGCTTCTAGGCTGAGGACTGAACACGGCTTCTAGGCTGAGGACTGAACAACGGCTTCTAGGCTGAGGGACTGAACACCGGCTTTAGGCTGAGGGACTGAACACCGGCTTCTAGGCTGAGGACTGAACACGGCTTCTAGGCTGAGGGACTGAACACGGCTTCTAGGCTGAGGACTGAACACCGGCTTCTAGGCTGAGGGACTGAACACCGGCTTCTAGGCTGAGGACTGAACACCGGCTTCTAGGCTGAGGGACTGAACACCGCTTCTAGGCTGAGGGACTGAACACCGGCTTCTAGGCTGAGGGACTGAACACCGGCTTCTAGGCTGAGGGACTGAACAACGGCTTCTAGGCTGAGGGACTGAACACCTGCTTCTAGGCTGAGGGACTGAACATCGGCTTCTAGGCTGAGAGACTGAACACCTGCTTCTAGGCTGAGGGACTGAACACCTGCTTCTAGGCTGAGGGACTGAACAACGGCTTCTAGGCTGAGGGACTGAACACCTGCTTCTAGGCTGAGGGACTGAACATCGGCTTCTAGGCTGAGGGACTGAACACCGGCTTCTAGGCTGAGGACTGAACACGGCTTCTAGGCTGAGGGACTGAACACCGGCTTCTAGGCTGAGGGACTGAACATCGGCTTCTAGGCTGAGGGACTGAACACCGGCTTCTAGGCTGAGGGACTGAACATCGGCTTCTAGGCTGAGGGACTGAACACCGGCTTCTAGGCTGAGGGACTGAACACCGGCTTCTAGGCTGAGGGACTGAACATCGGCTTCTAGGCTGAGGGACTGAACACCTGCTTCTAGGCTGAGGGACTGAACATCGGCTTCTAGGCTGAGGGACTGAACACCGGCTTCTAGGCTGAGGGACTGAACAACGGCTTCTAGGCTGAGGGACTGAACACCGGCTTCTAGGCTGAGGGACTGAACACCTGCTTCTAGGCTGAGGGACTGAACACCGGCTTCTAGGCTGAGGGACTGAACACCGGCTTCTAGGCTGAGGGACTGAACAACGGCTTCTAGGCTGAGGGACTGAACACCTGCTTCTAGGCTGAGGGACTGAACATCGGCTTCTAGGCTGAGAGACTGAACACCTGCTTCTAGGCTGAGGGACTGAACACCTGCTTCTAGGCTGAGGGACTGAACATCGGCTTCTAGGCTGAGGGACTGAACATCGGCTTCTAGGCTGAGGGACTGAACATCGGCTTCTAGGCTGAGGGACTGAACACCGGCTTATAGGCTGAGGGACTGAACACCGGCTTATAGGCTGAGGGACTGAACACCGGCTTCTAGGCTGAGGGACTGAACACCTGCTTCTAGGCTGAGGGACTGAACATCGGCTTCTAGGCTGAGGGACTGAACATCGGCTTCTAGGCTGAGGGACTGAACATCGGCTTCTAGGCTGAGGGACTGAACACCGGCTTATAGGCTGAGGGACTGAACACCGGCTTATAGGCTGAGGGACTGAACACCGGCTTATAGGCTGAGGGACTGAACACCGGCTTCTAGGCTGAGGAACTGAACACCGGCTTCTACTGTCCTCGTATATCGCCTTTTTATTAAACTGAAAAAGCCACTTGTTGGCGAAACGTCTACAAATAAAGATAACCAGGTGTTGCACATGTATGTGCTGGTGTGAGCTTCACACTTGTATATGTTGGTGTGAGCTTCACACTTGTATGTGTTGGTGTGAGCTTCACACTTGTATATGTGTGTGAGCTTCACACTTGTATATGTTGTGTGAGCTTCACACTTGTATATGTTGGTGTGAGCTTCACACTTGTATGTGTTGGTGTGAGCTTCACACTTGTATGTGTTGGTGTGAGCTTCACACTTGTATATGTTGGTGTGAGCTTCACACTTGTATGTGCTGGTGTGAGCTTCACACTTGTATGTGTTGGTGTGAGCTTCACACTTGTATGTGCTGGTGTGAGCTTCACACTTGTATGTGCTGGTGTGAGCTTCACACTTGTATATGTTGGTGTGAGCTTCACACTTGTATGTGTTGGTGTGAGCTTCACACTTGTATGTGTTGGTGTGAGCTTCACACTTGTATATGTTGGTGTGAGCTTCACACTTGTATATGTTGGTGTGAGCTTCACACTTGTATATGTTGGTGTGAGCTTCACACTTGTATGTGTTGGTGTGAGCTTCACACTTGTATGTGTTGGTGTGAGCTTCACACTTGTATATGTTGGTGTGAGCTTCACACTTGTATATGTTGGTGTGAGCTTCACACTTGTATATGTTGGTGTGAGCTTCACACTTGTATATGTTGGTGTGAGCTTCACACTTGTATATGTTGGTGTGAGCTTCACACTTGTATGTGCTGGTGTGAGCTTCACACTTGTATATGTTGGTGTGAGCTTCACACTTGTATATGTTGGTGTGAGCTTCACACTTGTATATGTTGGTGTGAGCTTCACACTTGTATGTGCTGGTGTGAGCTTCACACTTGTATGTGCTGGTGTGAGCTTCACACTTGTATATGTTGGTGTGAGCTTCACACTTGTATGTGCTGGTGTGAGCTTCACACTTGTATATGTTGGTGTGAGCTTCACACTTGAGAGTACAGATAAGTACTATCAGGACAGTATTGTATGTTTCTATTGAGAATATTTTCCTCTAAATATATATATGCACTGACAGCAGCAGTGTATATACACAAACAGCAGCAGTGTATATACACAAACAGCAGCAGTGTATATACACAAACAGCAGCAGTGTGTATACATGACAGCAACAATGTATATACATTGAGAGGTTATACCTCAATATGGACCCGGTATAAATAGACATCAGACTTTAATTAATCCTTCTTTTAGGCATAAATCTAATCTTGAACTGAGGGTGCAAAGGTTTAAATCCTATCAAACCGATGGGATTTAAACGTAAGAAGTCAACTATCAAGAGTAAAAGAGTGTTATGAAGTGTGAAGACATGACACACTGCAAACACAAAGACATGACACATTGCAAAGACAAAGACATGACACGATGAGAATGTTCTCATCCTGGCTGACTACCATACTCTGATGTAACAACAGTGGTAGTAGTGGACACTCGTACAGCAAAAGTGTGACTCTAGTGGGGACTATTAAAGCTAGCATACTACATCTTCTTAAACCCACCCAAACCCCCAACCCCCCTCAAGCAAATAAACCACCAAAACAACCCTTCTTTTTCCCGCCCAACACCACTACAACAACATCTCCCCACCAACCCATCACCACTCCCTCCATCCATCCCTCTCTGAGAGATACACATTTCTTGCAAGACTTCATGCAGTGTCTTGTAAGGTGACTTAAGTGCCACTTGAGAGGGAGTGAGCAAGGGGTAAGTGGTGTGGGCGCCTGGAAGTGTGAGAGAAACATGGCCGTAAGACAGATAGCAGAAACACTAATGAAAAGAACCAGAGAGGAGGAGGAGAGAGGAAAGGAAGAGAGAGCTTGTAGTGGAAGAGCAAGTAAGAGGAATGGAGGAGAGGAGAGCTTACAGTGGTGCAAGAAGAGAGTAAAACAAGAGTAGAGCTTTTAATATTAAAGGTTCCACTTATAAAGTGCTTTATCAAGTGTCAAGTGGCACAGCAATTACAGATTAAGTTTCTTACAAGTGAGTTTTTTCCGGCACTTGCTGTGTCACAGCCTGACTAGTACAAGACTACACTAGTTAGCCACACTACAAGTACAGCCATAGATCACCCTCCAAGAGGTCACCCTCCAGCAGGTGACACTCACTCTCCAACAGGTAACACTCATCCTTCAACAGGCAACACTCACCCTCCAACAGGTAACACTCACCCTCCAATACATGCGACTGGAAGAGGTGAGTGAGTGACACTGGAGGTGGTAGTGGAACAAGTCAGCTTGGAGGTTGGAGATGGTTCAACACACTGAAGACTCTCACACTGAAGGAGTTAAAGATGACACCCACAGTGTGAATGACTCTGATTATTATGACAGTTGGTGTCTGCTGCCAGGGAGGGAAGAGCCCTGTTAGTACACAAACTCTTGTGGAAGAGAGGAGGAGAGAATAAGACAGAAGACAGGAAGAGAGAGATATGGAGAGACAAGTTTGTGGGTTTTAAATTTAGAGTAAAAAATAGGTCAAGATTCTGTGTTTTTCCTGCGTCTTCTTACTGAGCACACGTCAACCATCAGTCCTCCACTTCACCAGTCATTCAGTCCTCCACTTCACCAGTCATTCAGTCCTCCACTTCACCAGTCATTCAGTCCTCCACTTCACCAGTCATTCAGTCCTCCACTTCACCAATCATTCAGTCCTCCACTTCACCAGTCATTCAGTCCTCCAGCTCACCAGTCATTCAGTCCTCCACTTCACCAGTCATTCAGTCCTCCACTTCACCAGTCATTCAGTCCTCCACTTCACCAGCCATTCAGTCCTCCACTTCACCAGCATTCAGTCCTCCACTTCACCAGTCATTCAGTCCTCCACTTCACCAGTCATTCAGTCCTCCACTTCACCAGTCATTCAGTCCTCCACTTCACCAGTCATTCAGTCCTCCACTTCACCAGTCATTCAGTCCTCCACTTCACCAGTCATTCAGTCCTCCACTTCACCAGTCATTCAGTCCTCCACTTCACCAGTCATTCCGTCCTCCACTTCACCAGTCATTCAGTCCTCCACTTCACCAGTCATTCAGTCCTCCACTTCACCAGTCATTCAGTCCTCCACTTCACCAGTCATTCAGTCCTCCACTTCAACAGTCATTCAGTCCTCCACTTCACCAGTCATTCAGTCTTCTAATAATTCAGTCTTCCACCGCACTAGTCTTGCAGCCTAACAGATCGGCACCATTTTACCCCTTCAGGCTTCCAGCAATCCCCTGCTCACTCCTCTTCAGTGATCCCCTGCTCACTCCTCTTCAGTGATCCCCTGCTCACTCCTCTTCAGTGATCTCACTCACTCTTCAGTGATCCCCTGCTCACTCCTCTTCAGTGATCCCCTGCTCACTCCTCTTCAGTGATCCCCTGCTCACTCCTCTTCAGTGATCCTGCTCACTCCTCTTCAGTGATCCCCTGCTCATTCACTCTTCAGTGATCCCCTGCTCACTCCTCTTCAGTGATCCCCTGCTCACTCCTCTTCAGTGATCCCCTGCTCACTCCTCTTCAGTGATCCCCTGCTCACTCCTCTTCAGTGATCCCCTGCTCACTCCTCTTCAGTGATCCCCTGCTCACTCCTCTTCAGTGATCCCCTGCTCACTCCTCTTCAGTGATCTCACTCACTCTTCAGTGATCCCCTGCTCACTCCTCTTCAGTGATCCCCTGCTCACTCCTCTTCAGTGATCCCCTGCTCACTCCTCTTCAGTGATCTCACTCACTCTTCAGTGATCCCCTGCTCACTCACTCTTCAGTGATCCCCTGCTCACTCCTCTTCAGTGATCCCCTGCTCACTCCTCTTCAGTGATCTCACTCACTCTTCAGTGATCCCCTGCTCACTCCTCTTCAGTGATCCCCTGCTCACTCCTCTTCAGTGATCCCCTGCTCACTCACTCTTCAGTGATCCCCTGCTCACTCCTCTTCAGTGATCCCCTGCTCACTCCTCTTCAGTGATCCCCTGCTCACTCCTCTTCAGTGATCTCACTCACTCTTCAGTGAGGAAGGTGTTAATGGTAGCTTCAGGTTATACACCTCACGCTCTACTGAGTTTCCCCAACACTGTGTGCAGGCTCTCCTCTGTTAGTGCTCACTACACACGCTGCTCCTGCCTCTACCTGGGTGTCAGTCGACTGGTTTGGGTCGCATCCTGGGGACAAAATTAACCTAACTTGCCTGAAATGCTTCGCATAACCAGGGGCTTTCTATATAGTATGTCTGTATAAGTTGTATAAAGATTATTATTATTATTAACACCATTACTACTACTGCTACTACTACCACCACCACCACTACTACTTCTACCACTACTACTTCTACTACTACTACTTCAACAGCTACCATAAGGTTAAGGAGTAGCATACAAGACGCAGAGAACACGTCAAAAACATCAACCATTTAGTAATGATATTAACAGAGCAATGGGATCAGATGACGTCACCCTGCAGCTTGCAACGTAAAACGTCACCATGCAGATTACAACGTAAAACGTCACCAAGCAGCTTGCAACGTAAAACGTCACCCTGCAGATTGCAACGTAAAAAGTTACCCTGCAGCTTGCAACGTAAAACGTCCCCCTGCAGCTTGCAACGTAAAACGTCACCCTGCAGCTTGCAACGTAAAACGCCACCCTGCAGATTGCAACGTAAAACGTCACCCTGCAGCTTGCAACGTAAAACGTCACCCTGCAGATTGCAACGTAAAACGTCATCCTGCAAATTGCAACATAAAAAACGATATTCTTATAATGAGAAAAACGTTAATAAACGCGCGTAAGAGAGTCTCTTAAGAGATCCTGGGGTTAATGAATGCGTAAAACAATATTATTCAAGAATGACGTTGAAAATGAAAGTTTTAGAGAAGTTCCCCCGAGAAGTTCCCCCGAGGAGAAGTTCCCCCGAGGAGAAGTTCCCCCGAGGAGAAGTTCCCCCGAGGAGAAGTTCCCCCGAGAAGTTCCCACGAGGAGAAGTTCCCACGAGGAGAAGTTCCCCGAGAGAGTCCGAGAGAAGTTCCGAAGTTCCCACGAGGAGAAGTTCCCACGAGGAGAAGTTCCCCCGAGGAGAGAAAGTGAATTGTCAGGGACAAGAGAAAAACAAGGTGTCATCTCTGAATCATTGTCAAGATGACTACAAGAAGGTAAACTGGCAGACACTGCATGCTTCAACTTAACACCGAAGACACTTAACACTGATGACACTTAACACCGAAGACACTTAACACTGATGACACTTAACACTGAAGACACTTAACACTGATGACACTTAACACTGTATACACTTAACACTGAATATACTTTAACTAAACACTGAAGGAAGAGTATACATAACATGCAGAAGAGTATACATAACATGTAGAATAGTATACATAACACGCAGAAAAGTATACATAACACGCAGAAAAGTATACATAACATGCAGAAGAGTATACGTAACGTGTAGAAGAGTATACATAACATGCAGAAGAGCATACATAACATACAGAGTATACATAGCATGCAGAAGAGTATACATAACAAAGTAGAAGAGTATACATAACATGCAGAGTATACATAGCATGCAGAAGAGTATATATAACAAAGTAGAAGAGTATACATAACAAAGTAGAAGAGTATACATAACATGCAGAGTATACATAACATGCAGAATAGTATACATAACATGCAGAAGAGCATACATAACATGCAGAAGAGTATACATAACATGCAGAAGAGTATACGTAACATGTAGAAGAGTATACATAACATGCAGAAGAGTATACGTAACATGTAGAAGAGTATACATAACATGCAGAAGAGTATACGTAACATGTAGAAGAGTATACGTAACATGTAGAAGAGTATACATAACATGTAGAAGAGTATACATAACATGCAGAAGAGTATACATAACATGCAGAAGAGTATACATAACATGCAGAAGAGTATACATAACATGCAGAAGAGTATACATAACATGCAGAAGAGTATACTACATAACATGTAGAAGAGAAAAGCCCAATATTCTCTTCTAAGAGTATCCCTGATTCTCTTTGAACTCAAACACTTGTCAAGAGTTCTTTGCTTTCCTCCTTCTTCATTCTCTCCTCTCTGCTCTCATTTTACGTTCTTTTCACTGTCTGCTTTGGCCTCCCTGCAGGCCTGGTCGTACCTCTTCTTGTATGGTTGTTCTCAACCTCCTCTCTACCAGCCTCCCTGCAGGCTTGGTCGTACCTCTTCTTGTATGGTTGTTCTCAACCTCCTCTCTACCAGCCTCCCTGCAGGCCTGGTCGTACCTCTTCTTGTATGGTTGTTCTCAACCTCCTCTCTACCAGCCTCCCTGCAGGCCTGGTCGTACCTCTTCTTGTATGGTTGTTCTCAACCTCCTCTCTACCAGCCTCCCTGCAGGCCTGGTCGTACCTCTTCTTGTATGGTTGTTCTCAACCACCTCTCTACCAGCCTCCCTGCAGGCCTGGTCGTACCTCTTCTTGTATGGTTGTTCTCAACCTCCTCTCTACCAGGCTCCCTGCAGGCCTGGTCGTACCTCTTCTTGTATGGTTGTTCTCAACCTCCTCTCTACCAGCCTCCCTGCAGGCCTGGTCGTACCTCTTCTTGTATGGTTGTTCTCAACCTCCTCTCTACCAGCCTCCTGCAGGCCTGGTCGTACCTCTTCTTGTATGGTTGTTCTCAACCTCCTCTCTACCAGCCTCCCTGCAGGCCTGGTCGTACCTCTTCTTGTATGGTTGTTCTCAACCTCCTCTCAACCAGCCTCCCTGCAGGCCTGGTCGTACCTCTTCTTGTATGGTTGTTCTCAACCTCCTCTCAACCAGCCTCCCTGCAGGCCTGGTCGTACCTCTTCTTGTATGGTTGTTCTCAACCTCCTCTCTACCAGCCTCCCTGCAGGCCTGGTCGTACCTCTTCTTGTATGGTTGTTCTCAACCTCCTCTCTACCAGCCTCCCTGCAGGCCTGGTCGTACCTCTTCTTGTATGGTTGTTCTCAACCTCCTCTCAACCAGCCTCCCTGCAGGCCTGGTCGTACCTCTTCTTGTATGGTTGTTCTCAACCTCCTCTCTACCAGCCAGACTGAAGAATTACTTCCTAACAGCTTTACTGCTGCACCTATTTCTTCAATGGCTACGTATATCATGTCCAGTCCTGTGTGTATAGTGTCCAGTCCTGTGTGTATAGTGTCCAGCCCCGTGTGTGTAGTGTCCAGTCTCGTGTGTGTAGTGTCCAGTCTTGTGTGTATGGTGTCCAGTACTGTGTGTAGTGTCCAGTCCTGTGTGTAGTGTCCAGTCTCTTGTGTGTAGTGTCCAGTCCTGTGTGCAGTGTCCAGTCTCGTGTGTGTAGTGTCCAGTCTCGTGTGTGAGTGTCCAGTCTCGTGTGTGTAGTGTCCAGTCTCGTGTGTGTAGTGTCCAGTCTCGTGTGTGTAGTGTCCATTCTGTTGTGTGTAGTGTCCAGTCTCGTGTGTGAGTGTCCAGTCCTGTGTGTATCATGTATCCAATCCTAAAACCTTATACTTCATTATCGCATGTGTGTGACAAAGAGAAATCTAAGGGAAGACGTTATGAGAGGAGGAGGAGGAGGAGGAGAAGGAAGAGGAGGAGGAGAAGGAGGAGAGGAAGAGGAGGTGGAGGAGGAGGCAGCACATCAGCCCTGCTTGTTTGCCACCGGGATAACAAGGGAGAGCATGTATCCTGGTGGTGGGGGTCATAAATCATGATAAGGAAACAGCCTGCTACACTGCTAACTGCTGCTGCCGCTGCTGCTCGCTGCTGCTGCTCTGGTGCTGCTAACTGCGCGCACTGCTGCTACTGCGCTGCTGCTAGCCGCTGCTGCGCTGCGCACACACTGCTACTGTGCTGCTGCTGCGCTAGCTAGCTGCACAGCAGCGCTGCTACTACTGCTACTGGTGCTCCTGCTGCTGCTGCTACTGCTGCTGCTGCTGCTGCTGCTGCTGCTACTGCTGCTGCTGCTGCTGGTGGTGCTGCTGCTGCTGGTGCTGCTGCTGCTGCTGCTGCTGCTACTGCTGCTGTTGTCCATGCTATATTGGCTATGTTATGTATACTCACATTGCTTCCAGTACCTTGCTTCCAGGACCTTGCTTCCAGGACCTTGCTTCCAGGACCTTGCTTCCAGGACCTTGCTTCCAGGACCTTGCTTCCAGGACCTTGCTTCCAGGACCTTGCTTCCTGAACCTTGCTTCCAGGACCTTGCTTCCAGGACCTTGCTTCCAGGACCTTGCTTCCAGGACCTTGCTTCCAGGACCTTGTGAGTGTGGAAACAGTAGTAAACTACACTTCAGCGAAGATAAGAGCATCATCAACTACATACAAGAAGAGAGTTGAGAGTCAGCCGTAGCTACAGAAAAACAATATTTTGTACCGAATAAAGTAGAGTACACGAGCAGTGTGCTACACTATTCTATATGATAGTTACATAGTGGGAACACCCACAGTGTGCTACACTATTCTATATGATAGTTACATAGTGGGAACACCCACAGTGTGCTACACTATTCTATATGATAGTTACATAGTGGGAACACCCACAGTGTGCTACACTATTCTATATGATAGTTACATTGTGGGAACACCAGCAGTGTGCTGCTACACTATTCTATATAATAGTTACATTGTGGGAACACCCACAGTGTGCTGCTACACTATTCTATATAATAGTTACATTGTGGGAACACCCTACAGTGTGCTGCTACACTATTCTATATGATAGTTACATTGTGGGAACACCCACAGTGTGCTGCTACACTATTCTATATGATAGTTACATTGTGGGAACACCACAGTGTGCTGCTACACTATTCTATATAATAGTTACATTGTGGGAACATCCACAGTGTGCTGCTACACTATTCTATATGATAGTTACATTGTGGGAACACCACAGTGTGCTACACTATTCTATATGATAGTTACATTGTGGGAACACCCACAGTGTGCTGCTACACTATTCTATATAATAGTTACATTGTGGGAACACCCACAGTGTGCTGCTACACTATTCTATATGATAGTTACATTGTGGGAACACCCACAGTGTGCTACACTATTCTATATGATAGTTACATTGTGGGAACACCCACAGTGTGCTGCTACACTATTCTATATAATAGTTACATTGTGGGAACACCCACATGTGCTGCTACACTATTCTATATGATAGTTACATTGTGGAACACCCACAGTGTGCTGCTGCTACACTATTCTATATAATAGTTACATTGTGGGAACATCCACAGTGTGCTGCTACACTATTCTATATGATAGTTACATTGTGGGAACACCACAGTGTGCTGCTACACTATTCTATATAATAGTTACATGGAAGGAGAAAACTAGCTATGTTTCCCTGTCATATTGCATCAGATAGGATGGGTTTCAGGGAGAGAGAGAGAGAGTAAGGGGAATGCGAGAGCAGGAGCCGGGATGAAGACATCAAGATGCTTGTTAGGTTGTCATGGTGATGATGCTGCCTCGTTGACCGTTCTACCTGCCTGCCACAGCTGTACCCTGCCTGCCACAGCTGTACCCTGCCTGCCACAGCTGTATCCTGGCTGCCTCTGCTGTACCCTTCCTGCCTCTGCTGTACCCTGCCTGCCTGCCCTGCCTGCCACCATTCACCTTCCGTTTCTACTACTTGTACTTCTACAAGTATATATATATACACTGTATATATATACTTGTACAAGTATATATATATACACTGTACTCACCTACACAACAGAGTACAATGTACTCACCTACACAACAGAGTACACTGTACTCACCTACACAACACAGTACAATATACTCACCTACACAACAGAGTACAATGTACTCACCTACACAAGAGTACCCTGTACTCACCTACACAACAGAGTACATTGTACTCACCTATACAATAGAGTACACTGCACTCACCTACACAACAGAGTACACTGTACTCACTACACAACAGAGTACATTGTACTCACCTACACAACAGAGTACAATGTACTCACCTACACAACAGAGTACACTGTACTCACTACACAACAGAGTACATTGTACTCACCTTACACAACAGAGTACAATGTACTCACCTACACAACAGAGTACACTGTACTCACCTACACAACAGTTACACTGTACTCACCTACACAGCAGAGTACACTGTACTCACCTACACAACAGAGTACAATGTACTCACCTACACAACAGAGTACACTGTACTCACCTACACAACAGAGTACACTGTACTCACCTACACAACACAGTACACTGTACTCACCTACACAACAGAGTACACTGTACTCACCTAGACAACAGAGTACACTGTACTCACCTACAAACAGAGGACACTGTACTGCCTACACAACAGAGTACAAAGTACTCACCTACACAACAAAGTAACACAGACACAAGAGGTGACCAGGAGGCAGATAAAGTCATACATTTGATATGGAAAGGAAAATTTGTGATGAACGAGGAAGATTCTTAGAGAATAATACAAGGCAGCAAGTTACTCGGTTAAAGCTACGAAAACAAAGAAAAAACTTGAAGAATCAGAGAAGTATTTGATGAGGGAATAACTAGTGATATGAGCAAATTCGCTGATGACGCGAAAATAGACAGGATAATTGATTCAGAGGAAGATGTCACTGAACTTCAGGAGGATTTAGACAAACTCATGTCGTGGTCAGAAATGTGGCAGATGAAGTTCAATGTAGATACATGCAAGGTACTGAAGCTCGGGAGTGTTTACCTGGAGTTTACCTGGAGAGAGTTCCAGGGGTCAACGCCCCTGCGGCCCCGTCTGTGACCAGACCTCATGTTGGATCAGAGCCTGATCAACCAGGCTGTTACTGCTGGCCGCACGCAGTCCAACGTACGAACCACAGCCTGGCTGGTCAGGCACTGACTTTAGGTGCCTGTCCAGTGCCTGCTTGAAGACAGCCAGGGTCTATTGGTAATCCCCTGATGTATGCTGGAAGGCAGTTGAACAGTCTTGGGCCCTGACACTTATTGTGTTGTCTCTCAACGTGCTAGTGGCACCCCTGCTTTTCATTGGGGGGATGTTACATCGCCTGCCGAGTCTTTTGCTTTCGTAGGGAGTGACACTCGTGTGCAAGTTTGGTACTAATCCCTCTAGGATTTTCCAAGTGTTTATAATAATGTATCTTTCCCGCCTGCGTTCTAGAGTACAGGTTTAGGAACTTCAAGCGTTCCCAGTAGTTGAGGTGGTTTATCGCACTTATGCGTGCGGTGAAGGTTCTCTGCACATTTTCAAGGTCAGCAATTTCACCCGCCTTGAAAGGTGCAGTTAGTGTGCAGCAATATTCCAGCCTAGATAGAACAAGCGATCTGTAAAGTGTCAACATGGGCTTGACATCCCTGGTTTTAAAGGTTCTCATTATCCATCCTGTCATTTTTCTGGCAGATGCGATTGCTACAGTGTTATGGTCCTTGAAGGTGAGATCCTCTGTCATGATCACTCCCAGGTCTTTGACATTATTTTTCGCTCTATTGTGTGGTTGGAATTTGTTTTATACTCCGCGGTATAAACTAAATAATGTAGAACTTGGTCATACAGAATGTGAAAAGGACTTGGGAGGTCATGGTAAGCAACAACCTGAAACCAAGAATGAAGAATGAGAGGGAGTGAGGGAGGGAGGTCTTAATGCAGAGAATGGCAGCTAAAACCGAGCCAGGTACACAGTGCCAGTGCCAGGGTGGACACAGCCATTAAGGGAAGAGAACATCACAGCAGACCTCCAGTCTGGTGAAGACATCACTTACTTAAGGAAGTCAACTAGACTTAAAGATGTGTATAACTTTCTTAAACACCTCACACTAGTCCTCCCTCACTCCTGGACACCTGTTACCACACACTCCTGACATCCCCCAGTAATTGTACCTTACTCAACCACATCCTGAACACCCCTCGCCACCAATCCTCCCCACTCACCCACCTCTACCAACCAAACATCAAGCTAACTCAAATCTTCCCTGTATCATGACAGAGCAAACATCCTCCCCACCACCCACCCTCCAACCATCCACTACCCATGATACTCCTATTTCTCATAATCCCATTTCTCCACTCCGAAGAACACAAGATGAAGGAGAGAAACAAAGTAGATAAAATTACCCTAACATTTATGAAGTTCATGGGATTGATACTAGATGCAATATTCTGTGAGGGACATCACATAGTAGGAAGAGAGAGCAAATGAGGAAGACTGGCACGACTGGTTAGTGATGTATGGAATTTTAAAGAGACAATCAGTGGAGTAGAGACTCCATAGAAGGTAGAAGAGACAATGAGGAGGAAGCAATAATAACAGTGAGTTATACTCCCTCAGTTAGCCGAAGACAAGAGTAATCACTACCTGTTATCACCTTCCTCTTGCTCATATACGTACAGGCGTAACCTACTCCAAGAAAGTTAAAAACATATACTACTAAACTAATAACCAGAGAGAACAAGGAGAGGCTACAAAAATTACTAAATAACAATGAAGAGAACACAGGGCAATAATCAAGCGAGGGGTTAATATAATTATGATGAATGTAATGATAATATATGAGAGAGAGAGAGAGAGAGAGAGAGAGAGAGAGAGAGAGAGAGAGAGAGAGAGAGAGAGAGAGAGAGAGAGTGACACACTTGACACATGAGAGTCACTAAGATTCATCACCATCACAAAGCATAACACAGATGTCGCTGTTATCGTCCACATAAGAGCACAGACATCGTATTATTATTATTATTATTATTATTATTATTATTATTATTATTATTATTAAGCGTTAAACCCAATAAACATCGTAGCTAATAACATAATACATCAGACACAACAGTGACTCTGACACGGGACTTACAACTGACACAAACAACATAATACATCAGACACAGCAGTGACTCTGACACGGGACTTACAACTGACAATAACAGAGTATTATTGTTATGGTGTTCTTTCAATGTTACAATAACAGGAAACTAAGATATTGACACCCTGAGGCAGGCTGGCAACGTTGCCACTACTACCTCATCATTACACACAACCAACAATCAGAAGAGACAACACAAATACTCTGTGGGCGACACACGATATTATATACACCCAGAGGTGTGTGTATTTCTCAGTGTATATACACCGAGAAATCTGTATTTATCAGTGTATATACACCGAGAAATCTGTATTTATCAGTGTATATAGGCTGAAAGTTTAAGTTAATCACCGTTTCTGTAGATTAGTGTTTCGTTAAGAGTGGTGGTGTACAGGTGACATGAAGCCTTAATGACCATCCTGTAGTAGATAATTTTAACATTTTAACGCGTAATAACGTTCTTAATGACCCTCACGTAGTGAATAAGTTAAAACTTAATCCAGGAAGCAGCATTCTGGGCGCGGGAGTGTTATTACTGCTCCACTCATGGAATATAACTTTAAAACGAACACAAAAATACACTTCAATGAAGATTTAAAATTAGGACCACTTGGTGTTGCTCTCCAGGGATCCTGAAGTGACTTGAACACCCAGGGATCCTTGAAGTGACCTGAACACCCAGGGATCCTTGAAGTGACCTGAACACCCAGGGATCCTTGAAGTGACCTGAACACCCAGGGATCCTTGAAGTGACCTGAACACCCAGGGATCCTTGAAGTGACCTGAACACCCAGGGATCCCTAGTGACCTCAAGACCCAGGGATCCTGAAGTGACCTGAACACCCAGGGATCCCTAGAGTAACCTGAACATCCAGGGATCCCTAGAGTAACCTGAAGACCCAGGGATCCTGAAGTGACCTGAACACCCAGGGATCCTTAGAGTAACCTGAACATCCAAGGATCCCTAGAGTAACCTGAACATCCAGGGATCCCTAGAGTAACCTGAACATCCAGGGATCCCTAGAGTAACCTGAACATCCAGGGATCCCTAGAGTAACCTGAACACCCAGGGATCCCTAGAGTAACCTGAACATCCAGGGATCGCTAGAGTGACCTGAAGACCCAGGGATCCTTAGAGTAACCTGAACATCCAGGGATCCCTAGAGTAACCTGAACACCCAGGGATCCCTAGAGTGACATAAAGACCCAGGGATCCTGAAGTGACCTGAACACCCAGGGATCCCTAGAGTAACCTGAACATCCAGGGATCCCTAGAGTGACCTGAAGAGCCAGGGATCCTGAAGTGATCTGGAACACCCAGGGATCCCTAGAGTAACCTGAACATCCAGGGATCCCTAGAGTGACCTGAAGACCCAGGGATCCTGAAGTGACCTGAACACCCAGGGATCCCTAGAGTAACCTGAACATCCAGGGATCCCTAGAGTGACCTGAACACCCAGGGATCCTGAAGTGATCTGAACACCCAGGGATCCCTAGAGTAACCTGAACATCCAGGGATCCCTAGAGTGACCTGAAGACCCAGGGATCCTCAAGTGACCTGAACACCCAGGGATCCCTAGAGTACCTGAACATCCATGGATCCCTAGAGTAACCTGAACATCCAGGGATCCCTAGAGTGACCTGAAGACCCAGGGATCCTCAAGTGACCTGAACACCCAGGGATCAATAGAGTAACCTGAACACCCAGGGATCCCTAGAGTAACCTGAACATCCAGGGATCCCTAGAGTGACCTGAAGACCCAGGCATCCTCACGTGACCTGAACACCCAGGGATCCCTAGAGTAACCTGAACATCCAGGGATCCCTAGAGTAACCTGAACATCCAGGGATCCCTAGAGTAACCTGAACATCCAGGGATCCCTAGAGTGACATTAAGACCCAGAGATCCTCAAGTGACCTGAACACCCAGGGATCCCTGAAGTGACCTGAACACCCAGGGATCCCTGAAGTGACCTGAACACCCAGGGATCCCTAGAGTAACCTGAACATCCAGGGATCCCTAGAGTGACATTAAGACCCAGAGATCCTCAAGTGACCTGAACACCCAGGGATCCCTGAAGTGACCTGAACACCCAGGGATCCCTGAAGTGACCTGAACATTCAGGGATCTGTCTAGTAGACCCTACCTTCCATACCGGTGTCACACTAACACAGACCCCACTCAACATAGCTAAATATGTGTCACACTAACACAGACCCCACTCAACATAGCTAAATATGTGTCACACTAACACAGTCCCCACTCAACATAGCTAAATATGTGTCACACTAACACACGTTATGAGAGAACTCGACACAACTAAATACGTGCCACACTAACATATGTTATGACAGCACTCAACACAGCTGTTACAACAGTAACTCAACAAAACAATAAACAAGAAACAGCGTAGTAATGGTAGGAGCAGTGTTGCCACTGAAGGCTGCTAATATTAGCAGCTGCTGAGTATTCAATCACGCTTGCAGGAGGAAGGAGGAGAGTAGAAGAAGGAATAGCGGATAGAAGTAGGAAGAGGAGGGAGGGGGAGAGATAAAGACGAAGAGAAAGAGGAGGAGGAAGAAGGAAGAGTAGAAGGTGGGAAGATGATCACAAGACACAAGACAGCTGGTGTAGAAGTATGTATGAATCAACCTGATTCCTTCCCTCATGAATACCCGGGGTATACCTGAAGTATACCTGGAGAGAATTTTGGGGGTCAACGCCCCCGCGGCCAGGTCTGTCACATACACCACCAGTCAGCGTGACAAACACCTCTCATAACATCAATCAACTTCTTAACATCAGAAGTTCTGGTGGTCAACACATTCCTACCAGCACACTTCCGCCCACACTCTAGCACCATTATACTCCCGCCCACACTCTAGCACCATTATACTCACGCCCACACTCTAGCACCATTATACTCACGCCCACACTCTAGCACCATTATACTCACGCCCACACTCTAGCACCATTATACTCACGCCCACACTCTAGCACCATTATACTTCCGCCCACACTCTAGCACCATTATACTCCCGCCCACACTCTAGCACCATTATACTCACGCCCACACTCTAGCACCATTATACTTCCGCCCACACTCTAGCACCATTATACTCACGCCCACACTAGCACCATTATACTCCCGCCCACACTCTAGCACCATTATACTCACGCCCACACTCTAGCACCATTATACTCACGCCCACACTCTAGCACCATTATACTCACGCCCACACTCTAGCACCATTATACTCCCGCCCACACTCTAGCACCATTATACTCACGCCCACACTCTAGCACCATTATACTTCCGCCCACACTCTAGCACCATTATACTCACGCCCACACTCTAGCACCATTATACTCCCGCCCACACTCTAGCACCATTATACTCACGCCCACACTCTAGCACCATTATACTCACGCCCACACTCTAGCACCATTATACTCACGCCCACACTCTAGCACCATTATACTCACGCCCACACTCTAGCACCATTATACTCCCGCAAACACTCTAGCACCATTATACTCACGCCACACTCTAGCACCATTATACTCCGCCCACACTCTAGCACCATTATACTCACGCCCACACTCTAGCACCATTATACTCACGCCCACACTCTAGCACCATTATACTCCCGCCCACACTCTAGCACCATTATACTCACGCCCACACTCTAGCACCATTATACTCACGCCCACACTCTAGCACCATTATACTCACGCCCACACTCTAGCACCATTATACTCACGCCCACACTCTAGCACCATTATACTTCCGCCCACACTCTAGCACCATTATACTCCGCCCACACTCTAGCACCATTATACTCACGCCCACACTCTAGCACCATTATACTTCCGCCCACACTCTAGCACCATTATACTCACGCCCACACTCTAGCACCATTATACTCCCGCCCACACTCTAGCACCATTATACTCCGCCCACACTCTAGCACCATTATACTCACGCCCACACTCTAGCACCATTATACTCACGCCCACACTCTAGCACCATTATACTCCCGCCCACACTCTAGCACCATTATACTCACGCCCACACTCTAGCACCATTATACTCACGCCCACACTCTAGCACCATTATACTTCCGCCCACACTCTAGCACCATTATACTCCCGCCCACACTCTAGCACCATTATACTACCGCCCACACTCTAGCACCATTATACTCCCGCCCACACTCTAGCACCATTATACTCCCGCCCACACTCTAGCACCATTATACTCCCGCCCACACTCTAGCACCATTATACTCCCGCCCACACTCTAGCACCATTATACTCACGCCCACACTCTAGCACCATTATACTTCCGCCCACACTCTAGCACCATTATACTTCCGCCCACACTCTAGCACCATTATACTCCGCCCACACTCTAGCACCATTATACTCACGCCCACACTCTAGCACCATTATACTCACGCCACACTCTAGCACCATTACACTCCGCCCACACTCTAGCACCATTATACTCCGCCCACACTCTAGCACCATTATACTCACGCCCACACTCTAGCACCATTATACTTCCGCCCACACTCTAGCACCATTATACTTCCGCCCACACTCTAGCACCATTATACTCCCGCCCACACTCTAGCACCATTATACTCACGCCCACACTCTAGCACCATTATACTCCCGCCCACACTCTAGCACCATTATACTCACGCCCACACTCTAGCACCATTATACTCCCGCCCACACTCTAGCACCATTATACTCACGCCCACACTCTAGCACCATTATACTCCGCCCACACTCTAGCACCATTATACTCCGCCCACACTCTAGCACCATTATACTCACGCCCACACTCTAGCACCATTATACTCCCGCCCACACTCTAGCACCATTATACTCCGCCCACACTCTAGCACCATTATACTCCGCCCACACTCTAGCACCATTATATCCCGCCCACACTCTAGCACCATTATACTCCCGCCCACACTCTAGCACCATTATACTCCGCCCACACTCTAGCACCATTATACTCCGCCCACACTCTAGCACCATTATACTCCGCCCACACTCTAGCACCATTATACTCCGCCCACACTCTAGCACCATTATACTCCGCCCACACTCTAGCACCATTATACTCCGCCCACACTCTAGCACCATTATACTCCGCCCACACTCTAGCACCATTATACTCCGCCCACACTCTAGCACCATTATACTCCGCCCACACTCTAGCACCATTATACTCCGCCCACACTCTAGCACCATTATACTCGCCCACTCTAGCACCTTTACTCGCCCACACTCTAGCACCATTATACTCCGCCCACACTCTAGCACCATTATACTCCGCCCACACTCTAGCACCATTATACTCCTGCCCACACTCTAGCACCATTATACTCCGCCCACCTAGCACCATTATACTCCGCCCACACTCTAGCACCATTATACTCCGCCCACACTCTAGCACCATTATACTACCTGCCACCCACACTCTAGCACCATTATACTCCGCCCACATCTAGCACCATTTACTCTCCGCCCAACTCTAGCACCATTATACTCCTGCCCACACTCTAGCACCATTATACTCCGCCCACATCTAGCACCATTATACTCCGCCCACACTCTAGCACCATTATACTCCTGCCCACTACCACACTTCACTCATACTAGCACCATTTACCCACTCTAGCACCATTATACTCCCGCCCACACTCTAGCACCATTGTACTCCTGCCCATACACACCATTATCTACCGCCCACCCCTAGCACCATTATACCCGCCCAACTACACATTATACTCCGCCCACACTCTAGCACCATTGTACTCCGCCCACACACTCCCTGCCCACACTCTAGCACCATTGTACTCCTGCCCACACCATAGCACCATTGTACTCCTGCCCACACACCACCTCCCGACCCAACCACTCCACGCCCACACATTGTATTTCCCGCCCACACCATAGCACCATTGTACTCCTGCCCACAACTCCGCCCCACTCCGCACCATTGTACTCCGCCCACACCATAGCACCATTGTACTCCGCCACACACACTCCGCCCACACCTGCACCATTACTCCGCCCACACACATTGTACTCCCGCCCACACTTCTAGCACCATTGTGACGCCTCTCGCCCACACCATAGCACCATTGTACTCCGCCCACACCACTCCGCTCACACACTCCTGCCCACACACACTCCCGCCCACACACACTCCCGCCCACACTCTAGCACCATTGTACTCCCGTCCACACCATAGCACCATTGTACTCCCGCCCACACCATAGCACCATTGTACTCCCGCCCACACACACTCCCGCCCACACTCTAGCACCATTGTACTCCCGCCCACACCATAGCACCATTGTACTCCCGCCCACACACTCCCTGCCCACACTCTAGCACCATTGTACTCCCGCCCACACCATAGCACCATTGTACTCCCGCCCACACACACTCCCGCCCACACTCTAGCACCATTGTACTCCCGCCCACACCATAGCACCATTGTACTCCCGCCCACACACACTCCCGCCCACACTCTAGCACATTACCAGAAACACGAGAGAGTGGACCTAGTAGCGATCAGCGAAGAGGCTGGACCAAGAACTGTGACTCAACCCTTGCAACCACAAATATGTGAGTACGTAAGAGCATGACAGACCTCCCTCTCCAACCCACCCTCGCCAACCCACCCTCGCCAACCCACCCTCGCCAACCCACCCTCTCCAACCCACCCTCGCCAACCCACCCTCGCCAACCCACCCTCGCCAACCCACCCTCTCCAACCCACCCTCGCCAACCCACCCTCTCCAACCCACCCTCGCCAACCCACCCTCTCCAACCCACCCTCGCCAACCCACCTCGCCAACCCACCCTCGCCAACCCACCCTCGCCAACCCACCCTCGCCAACAGAGTTAACTAAGTACCAGTCACACACATATTGCATATGTACACACACGCACATAGTAATTTCCGCACGCACATGTACACATTAATAAACATACACACACTATCCTCACAATCATACTACCACACGTACACTATAACAACACACACACACACACACACACACACACACACAGCAACAAGGGGTCACAGTTGGAAGTTGAAGACTCAGACGAGTCACAAGGATGTTAGGAAGTATTTGTTCAGTCATAGAGTTGTCAGGAAGTGGAATAGTTTAGGAAGTGATGTAGTGGAGGCAGGAACCATACTTAGCTTTAAGACGAGGTATGATAAAGCTCATGGAACAGGGAGAGAGAGGACCTAGTAGCGGTCAGTGAAGAGGCGGGGCCAGGAGCTAAGTCTCGACCCCTGCAACCACAATTAGGTGAGTACACACACACACACATACACACACACATACACACACACACATACACACACACACATACACACACACACATACACACATACACACATACACACATACACACACACACATACACCACACACACACACACACACACACACACATACACGCACACACATTTAGCAGATGAATGTCAGTAAATAAGTGTAGTGTAATGATACAAATTATTGTATTTGACAAACACTTTCAAGATGCTAAGTTACAGCAGTGTTGTAATACCAGTTACAGAAGTGTTGTAATACCAGTTACAGCAGTGTTGTAATACCAGTTACAGCAGTGTTGTAATACCAGTACTTAACAGTACAGCGTTGTAATCAGTCCAGTTGTGAAGTGTGTAATACCAGTTACAAAACCCAGCTGTAGTTTAATGTACAGCAGTTTGTATACAGTTACAGGGAACCAGTTACAGATGTAGTACACTTTACCAGTTACAGCGGGGCATCGTTGTAATACCAGTTACAGCAGTGTTGTAATACCAGTTACAGCAGTGTTGTAATACCAGTTACAGCAGTGTTGTAATACCAGTTACCGAGCAGCAGTGTTGTAATGACCAGTTACAGCAGTGTTGTAATACCAGTTACAGCAGTGTTGTAATACCAGTTACAGCAGTGTTGTAATACCAGTTACAGCGTGTTGTAATACCAGTTACAGCAGGTTGTAATACAGTTACAGCAGGTTGTAATACCAGTTACAGCAGTGTTGTAATACCAGTTACAGCAGTGTTGTAATACCAGTTACAGCATGTTGTAATACCAGTTACAGCAGTGTTGTAATACCAGTTACAGCAGTGTTGTAATACCAGTTACAGCAGTGTTGTAATACCAGTTACAGCAGTGTTGTAATACCAGTTACAGCAGTGTTGTAATACCAGTTACAGCAGTGTTGTAATACCAGTTACAGCAGTGTTGTAATACCAGTTACAGCAGTGTTGTAATACCAGTTACAGCAGTGCTGTAATACCAGTTACAGCAGTGTTGTAATACCAGTTACAGCAGTGTTGTAATACGAGTTACAGCAGCGTTGTAATACCAGTTACAGCAGTGTTGTAATACCAGTTACAGCAGTGTTGTAATACCAGTTACAGCAGTGTTGTAATACCAGTTACAGCAGTGTTGTAATACCAGTTACAGCAGTGTTGTAATACCAGTTACAGCAGTGTTGTAATACCAGTTACAGCAGTGTTGTAATACCAGTTACAGCAGTGTTGTAATACCAGTTACAGCAGTGTTGTAATACCAGTTACAGCAGTGTGTAATACCAGTAAGTGTTGATCCAGTTACAGCAGTGTTGTAATACCAGTTGAACCAGCAGCAGTGTTGTAATACCAGTTACAGCAGTGTTGTAATACCAGTTACAGCAGTGTTGTAATACCAGTTACAGCAGTGTTGTAATACCAGTTACAGCAGTGTTGTAATACCAGTTACAGCAGTGTTGTAATACCAGTTACAGCAGTGTTGTAATACCAGTTACAGCAGTGTTGTAATACCAGTTACAGCAGTGCTGTAATAACTACAGTAAGTCAGCTGGTATAACAGTCACAACAAGTTGTTTACAACAATTTCTACCTGAAACAAACAAATCTGGCGGGAAACAAATACAACAAAACAAAAGAGTTGGTAAACAGAGAAAAATGTAAATATAATTAAGTGTTACGCTTTGCTAGAACAACAACAACAACAACAACCAACATCCACGACATCGAACAACAACAACAACCAACAACAATCAACAACAATCAACAAACAACAACAACCAACAACAACCAACATCCACAACATCGAACAAGAGGAAGGAAACCTATCATGACTACCGATGTTTCGCCCTCTGGGATATAAATAAATTTGATGAGGTCGCAAAACGTCAAAATAAGAGGATAATTTGATGAAAACCCTCTGTTTTTTTATCAATGTTGTTGTTGTTATTGTTATAGAGGGAAGGAGAAGCAGCGCTACTGAAGTTACTAACAACACCAGAGTTACTGTAGAGTAGAACTTTACTCAAGAACTGCAAACGTAGTACTGACACCAACCCAACACCACGATTCCAATCTCAGTCCATCCATGAGAGAGAGAGAGAGAGAGAGAGAGAGAGAGAGAGAGAGAGAGAGAGAGAGAGAGAGAACAGACAGACAGACAGAGAGAGAGAGAGCACGTGCTGGGGGGCGTGGCACACTCGCGTGTGCTGGTAAATATATAGGTTTTTTTCCCCTGGATATTATCGCCTCGTGTATTAAAATCAGTGGAGGTGTCGTGACTATAACTAATATATTAACCTTCTGCAGTGTTGAATTTACCGATGTTTTATGCTGAAGTTCAAATTATGAAACGTATGTGACAAAAATATTGACCCAAGCCCCATCCCCCTATAATATATATATATATATATATATATACACTACTCTGGAAGGTTGGCAAGAGTCAGTGACCACAAGCCTAAAACTTTAGCCAACCCCTTTATTTCAGTGTTGAGTAATGGCATCGTAAATAATAAAATACAATCTTATTGCTTCCTCCTCCTACTCCTCCTCTTCCTTCTCCTACTCCTCCTTCTCCTCCTACTCCTGGAATCTCTTCCGAAGTCTGAAATTGTATTTGAGTCCTAATGTACACTGTTTCTGTGGCGCTGGTTGGTTCCTCTTCCTGAGTGAGGCAGACGACTGTGTCTGACAAGGCCAGAGAGGCAGTGAGAGGTCCTGCCCACGGGCGTCTCCTGGGAGATATTTAGCGCAGCGACGGAGACACAATTTTGGAGAAATTGTGAGGCTGGTGTGTGAGGTTTCTGCTGTGTACCTACCTGACTGTGTTTAAAGGGGTCCAGTCACCTCTTCATCATCACATACAGGCCTAGGTGCCATCAATGACATAGTACTATATAGAAAGCCCCTTGTTATGCAGAATAATTCGGGCAAATTAGGTCAATTTTGTCCCCAGAATGCGACCCACACCAGTCGACTAACACCCAGGTACCTATTTTACTGCTAGGTGAACATGGACAGCAGGTGTCTTAAGGAAACATGTCCTAATGTTTCCACCCGTACCGGGGATCGAACCACGGACCTCAATGTGTGAGCTGAGTACCTCCTACGTCAAAATCATGTCTTCCCTTCACCTTCCAGTTTAAGTTAGCCAGTTTCAATTTACTTAGTTTCTCCTCACGGTTTATCCTAAGCAATGGTAGATCTAGTCTGGTTAGACACCCTCTTGTACACTCTTTATATACTTCTAGATCTACTAGAGTTGGAGATTAAGTCACATGTGCAACAGTTGGGTAGCTTTATTGATGAAACGTTTCACCCACACACTAGACTTCTTCAGTCAAATACAAAGGGAACAGTAATACTGAAATAAAGATAATGTAATCAGTCCATCAATCTTGGAGAAAAAGTATTTGAGGTGGTCAGTCCCTCAGCCTGGAGAAGAGTTCAGCTCCATGGAGCTGGACTCTTGTCCAGGCTGATGGACAGATTACCCCGACTCCTCTCATTTTTCACCTTTATCTGCACTGGACTGAACAAGCCACTGGCTGGCGAAATGTTTCCAGGATAAAAAGATAACCAATGTTCCATCTTACCAAGCTGTCAGTTCCATCTTACCAAGCTGTCAGTTCCATCTTACCAGGCTGTCAGTTCCATCTTACCAAGCTGTCAGTTCCATCTTACCAAGCTGTCAGTTCCATCTTACCAAGCTGTCAGTTCCATCTTACCAAGCTGTCAGTTCCATCTTACCAGCTGTCAGTTCCATCTTACCAAGCTGTCAGTTCCATCTTACCAAGCTGTCAGTTCCATCTTACCAAGCTGTCAGTTCCATCTTACCAAGCTGTCAGTTCCATCTTACCAAGCTGTCAGTTCCATCTTACCAAGCTGTCAGTTCCATCTTACCAAGCTGTCAGTTCCATCTTACCAGCTGTCAGTTCCATCTTACCAAGCTGTCAGTTCCATCTTACCAAGCTGTCAGTTCCATCTTACCAAGCTGTCAGTTCCATCTTACCAAGCTGTCAGTTCCATCTTACCAAGCTGTCAGTTCCATCTTACCAGCTGTCAGTTCCATCTTACCAAGCTGTCAGTTCCATCTTACCAAGCTGTCAGTTCCATCTTACCAAGCTGTCAGTTCCATCTTACCAAGCTGTCAGTTCCATCTTACCAAGCTGTCAGTTCCATCTTACCAAGCTGTCAGTTCCATCTTACCAAGCTGTCAGTTCCATCTTACCAAGCTGTCAGTTCCATCTTACCAAGCTGTCAGTTCCATCTTACCAAGCTGTCAGTTCCATCTTACCAAGCTGTCAGTTCCATCTTACCAAGCTTCAGTTCCATCTTACCAAGCTGTCAGTTCCATCTTACCAAGCTGTCAGTTCCATCTTAACAGGCTGTCAGTTCCATCTTACCAAGCTGTCAGTTCCATCTTACCAAGCTGTCAGTTCCATCTTACCAAGCTGTCAGTTCCATCTTACCAAGCTGTCAGTTCCATCTTACCAGGCTGTCAGTTCCATCTTACCAAGCTGTCAGTTCCATCTTACCAAGCTGTCAGTTCCATCTTACAGGCTGTCAGTTCCATCTTACCAGCTGTCAGTTCCATCTTACCAAGCTGTCAGTTCCATCTTACCAAGCTGTCAGTTCCATCTTACCAAGCTGTCAGTTCCATCTTACCAAGCTGTCAGTTCCATCTTACCAAGCTGTCAGTTCCATCTTACCAAGCTGTCAGTTCCATCTTACCAAGCTGTCAGTTCCATCTTACCAGGCTGTCAGTTCCATCTTACCAAGCTGTCAGTTCCATCTTAACAAGCTGTCAGTTCCATCTTACCAAGCTGTCAGTTCCATCTTACCAGCTGTCAGTTCCATCTTAACCCAAACTGTCAGTTCCATCTTAACAAGCTGTCAGTTCCATCTTAACAAGCTGTCAGTTCCATCTTAACAAGCTGTCAGTTCCATCTTAACAAGCTGTCAGTTCCATCTTAACAAGCTGTCAGTTCCATCTTAACAAGCTGTCAGTTCCATCTTAACAAGCTGTCAGTTCCATCTTAACAGGCTGTCAGTTCCATCTTAACAGGCTGTCAGTTCCATCTTACCAAGCTGTCAGTTCCATCTTACCAGCTGTCAGTTCCATCTTAACAAGCTGTCAGTTCCATCTTAACCAAGCTGTCAGTTCCATCTTAAAAAGGCTGTCAGTTCCATCTTACCAAGCTGTCAGTTCCATCTTAACAGGCTGTCAGTTCCATCTTAACAAGCTGTCAGTTCCATCTTACCAAGCTGTCAGTTCCATCTTAACAAGCTGTCAGTTCCATCTTAACAGGCTGTCAGTTCCATCTTAACAAGCTGTCAGTTCCATCTTAACAGGCTGTCAGTTCCATCTTAACAAGCTGTCAGTTCCATCTTACCAAGCTGTCAGTTCCATCTTACCAAGCTGTCAGTTCCATCTTACCAAGCTGTCAGTTCCATCTTACAGGCTGTCAGTTCCATCTTAACAAGCTGTCAGTTCCATCTTACCAGGCTGTCAGTTCCATCTTAACAAGCTGTCAGTTCCATCTTAACAAGCTGTCAGTTCCATCTTAACAGGCTGTCAGTTCCATCTTACCAAGCTGTCAGTTCCATCTAACAAGCTTCGTTCCATCTTAACAGGCTGTCAGTTCCATCTTAACAGGCTGTCAGTTCCATCTTACCAAGCTGTCAGTTCCATCTTAACAGGCTGTCAGTTCCATCTTAACAAGCTGTCAGTTCCATCTTAACAAGCTGTCAGTTCCATCTTAACAAGCTGTCAGTTCCATCTTACAAGCTGTCAGTTCCATCTTACAGCTGTCAGTTCCATCTTACAGCTGTCAGTTCCTCTTACGCTTCATTCCATCTTACAGTGTCAGTTCCATCTACAGGCTGTCAGTTCCTTCATCTTATTCATAGCTGTCAGTTCCATCTTACAGGCTGTCAGTTCCATCTTACAAGCTGTCAGTTCCATCTTACAGCTGTCAGTTCCATCTTAACAGGCTGTCAGTTCCATCTTATCAGGCTGTCAGTTCCATCTTAACAGGCTGTCAGTTCCATCTTACAAGCTGTCAGTCCATCTCATCTTCATCTCAAGCTGTCAGTTCCATCTTACAGCTGTCAGTTCCATCTACAGCTTCATTCCATCTGAGCTGTCAGTTCCATCTTACTGGCTGTCACCTTCATCAGTTCTTTGTCACCTTCATCTTCTCATTCAGGTTGTCACTTCCATCTTACAGCTTCGTTCCACTTCATCTTCAGTTCTCACCTTCTTCATCTTATTCATGGTTGTCACCATCTACAAGCTTCGTTCCATCTTACAGGCTGTCAGTTCATCTTATCAAGCTGTCAGTTCATCTTACAGCTGTCACCTTCATCACTTCAGTTGTCATTCATCTACAGTGTCATTCATCTTACTGGTTGTCACCTTCATCTTCATTCGTTGTCACCTCTTACAGGTGTCATTCCTCTTGTCATTCATCTTATTCTGGTTGTCACCTTCATCTTATTCTGGTTGTCATTCATCTTCGTGTCATTCATCTTCGGTTGTCACCTTCATCTTATCTGGTTGTCACCTTCATCTATCGGGTTGTCACCTTCATCTTCTGGTTGTCACCTTCATCTTATTCTGGTTGTCACCTTCATCTTATTCTGGTTGTCACCTTCATCTTATTCTGGTTGTCACCTTCATCTTATTCTGGTTGTCACCTTCATCTTATTCTGTTGTCACCTTCATCTTATCTGTTGTCACCTTCATCTTATTCTGTTGTCACCTTCATCTTATTCTGGTTGTCCACCTTCATCTTATTCTGGTTGTCACCTTCATCTTATTCTGGTTGTCACCTTCATCTTTTCTGGTTGTCACCTTCATCTTATTCTGGTTGTCACCTTCATCTTCTGGTTGTCACCTTCATCTTCTGGTTGTCACCTTCATCTTCTGGTTGTCACCTTCATCTTATTCTGGTTGTCACCTTCATCTTATTCTGGTTGTCACCTTCATCTTCTGGTTGTCACCTTCATCTTATTCTGGTTGTCACCTTCATCTTATTCTGGTTGTCACCTTCATCTTCTGGTTGTCACCTTCATCTTATTCTGGTTGTCACCTTCATCTTATTCTGTTGTCACCTTCATCTTATTCTGGTTGTCACCTTCATCTTATTCTGGTTGTCACCTTCATCTTCTGGTTGTCACCTTCATCTTCTGGTTGTCACCTTCATCTTATTCTGGTTGTCACCTTCATCTTATTCTGGTTGTCACCTTCATCTTCTGGTTGTCACCTTCATCTTCTGGTTGTCACCTTCATCTTCTGGTTGTCACCTTCATCTTCTGGTTGTCACCTTCATCTTATTCTGGTTGTCACCTTCATCTTATTCTGGTTGTCACCTTCATCTTCTGGTTGTCACCTTCATCTTATTCTGGTTGTCACCTTCATCTTATTCTGGTTGTCACCTTCATCTTCTGGTTGTCACCTTCATCTTATTCTGGTTGTCACCTTCATCTTATTCTGGTTGTCACCTTCATCTTATTCTGGTTGTCACCTTCATCTTATTCTGGTTGTCACCATCTTATTCTGGTTGTCACCTTCATCTTATTCTGTTGTCACCTTCATCTTATTCTGGTTGTCACCTTCATCTTATTCTGGTTGTCACCTTCATCTTCTGGTTGTCACCTTCATCTTCTGGTTGTCACCTTCATCTTATTCTGGTTGTCACCTTCATCTTATTCTGGTTGTCACCTTCATCTTCTGGTTGTCACCTTCATCTTCTGGTTGTCACCTTCATCTTCTGGTTGTCACCTTCATCTTCTGGTTGTCACCTTCATCTTATTCTGGTTGTCACCTTCATCTTATTCTGGTTGTCACCTTCATCTTCTGGTTGTCACCTTCATCTTATTCTGGTTGTCACCTTCATCTTATTCTGGTTGTCACCTTCATCTTCTGGTTGTCACCTTCATCTTATTCTGGTTGTCACCTTCATCTTATTCTGGTTGTCACCTTCATCTTATTCTGGTTGTCACCTTCATCTTATTCTGGTTGTCACCTTCATCTTATTCTGGTTGTCACCTTCATCTTCCTTCACTGGTGACCCCCAGGTCACCAGTGTAACATTCACAGGAGCCAGGACCCCCAGATGACCAGGTGTAACATTCATAGGAACCAGGACCCCCAGGTCACCAGTGTAACATTCACAGGAACCAGGACCCCTAGATCACAAGGTGTAACATTCACACGAACCAGGACCCCAGATCACCAGTGGAACATTCACAGGAGCCAGGACCCCCATATCACCAGGTGTAACATTCACAGGAACCAGGACCCCCAGATCACCAGGTGTAACATTCACATGGACCAGGATCCGCTATTACCAATAATATATTCACACAAATCATTGCTATGTTCTCCCTCTTCCCTCTATTCCCTCCACTACTCTCCCTCCCTCCTTCCCTATCGTCAGTCACTATATTAGTTCCGCTGCTTATTGATCTGCGTTGTTGTGCTACAGAGAGAGAGAGAGAGAGAGAGAGAGAGAGAGAGAGAGAGAGAGAGAGAGAGAGAGAGAGAGAGAGAGAGAGAGAGAGAGAGAGAGAGAGAGAGAGAGAGAGAGAGAGAGAGAGAGAGAGAGAGAGAGAGAGAGAGAGAGAGAGAGGGAGAGAGAGAGAAAGAGAGATAGAGATCTTGAACATTAGAAAATTCTTCCATGAACACTGGTAAACATCCAGGAACTTCCATGAACACTGGTAAACATCAAGGGACTTCCATGAACCTGGTAAACATCCAGGGACTTCCATGAACGCTGGTAAACATCCAGGGACTTCCATGAACGCTGGTAAACATCAAGGGACTTCCATGAACGCTGGTAAACATCCAGAGACTTCTATGAACGCTGGTAAACATCCAGGGACTTCCATGAACGCTGGTAAACATCCAGGGACTTCCATGAACGCTGGTAAACATCCAGGGACTTCCATGAACGCTGGTAAACATCCAGGGACTTCCATGAACGCTGTTAAACATCCAGGGACTTCCATGAACGCTGGTAAACATCCAGGGACTTCCATGAACGCTGGTAAACATCCAGGGACTTCCATGAACGCTGGTAAACATCCAGGGACTTCCATGAACGCTGGTAAACATCGACCCTGAAGTAAATAAACAGAGATCTTGCATCGTTGTCTAGCTCACCATAATAAATTTATGCTTCGCCCCGGGGAAGAGAGGAGGAGGAGGAGAGAGAAGAGGAAAAGAAGAGGGAGAGGGAAGAGAGGCGAAGGGAGAGAGAACAAGGACGGGGAAGTGGGGAGGAAGGAGGAAAGAAGCGAAACAACAGCTGATATGAAAAAAAAGGTAAAGGGAGAGAGAGAGAGAGAGAGAGAGAGAGAGAGAGAGAGAGAGAGAGAGAGAGAGAGAGAGAGAGAGAGAGAGAGAGAGAGAGAGAGAGAGAGAGAGAGAGAGAGAGAGAGAGAGAGAGAGAGAGAGAGAAACAGCGAGAGGAAGAACGTAATAACACTTAAGGTAAGACAATACACAACCTGGCAACACTCACAACACAGGTACTGTCACTCACAACACAGGTACAGTCACACTCACAACACAGGTACTGTCACACTCACAACACAGGTACAGTCACACTCACAACACGGGTACTGTCACATTCACAACACAGGTACTGTCACTCACAACACGGGTACTGTCACACTCACAACACAGGTACTGTCAAACTCACAACACGGGTACTGCCACTCACAACACAGGTACTGTCACACTCACAACACAGGTACTGTCACACACTGTTAATTTAACCCTCTCTCCCTCTCCTCCCCACTCGCCTTATAAAACCTTAAAGTATTAAGACAAGTCTACCTGGAGTCTACTGCAGTCAATTTCAAGATCAGCGCCCCCGCAGGCCGGTCCTAGACCAGGGCTCTCGGTTGCTGACCTGAACTAGATGCCATTTAAATCGAAGGTGTGATCTGCTGTATATTTGTCTGTTTACACCTACTAGTCACTGCACTGCCGTGGTCAGCCTTACAAGATAACCTCCAAAAATGTCCCAGAGGTCCCTACAGGCACCCTGATAATTAAAAAGTTCTCAGAGGTCCCTATAGGCACCCTGGTAATGAAAAAGTTCGTACGTTGGACTGCGTGCGGCCAGCAGTAACAGCCTGGTTGATCAGGCTCTGGTCCAACAGGAGGCCTGGTCACAGACCGGGCCGCGGGGGCGTTGACCCCTGGAATTCTCTCCAGGTAGACAGGCAACCTGGTAATTAAAACGTTTTCAGAGGTTCCTGCAAGCACCATGGTAATTATAAAGGTGCTCAGAGGTCCCTGCAGGCACCCTGGTAATTATAAAAGTTCTCAGAAGTCCCTGCAGGCACCATGGTAATTGTAAAAGTTCTCAGAGGTCCCTGGAGGCACCATGGTAATTATAAAAGTTCTCAGAGGTCCCTGCAGGCACCATGGTAATTATAAAAGTTCTCAGAGGTCCCTGCAGGTACTCTGGTAATTATAAAAGTTCTCAGAGGTCCCTACGAGCATCCTGGTAATCAAAAAGTCACCAGTTAAGCCAGAAAGCTGAAGCCTTAGATAAACAGTTACACTGAGCCTCACACTGAGCAGTAGATCAGTCATAACACTGGCAGGGGAAGGAACAGAGACCGCAGGTGCGGGAAAGATTATAAATTTCTTCAGTTTTAAATAGATTAAATACTGAGATGAGGAGGAGGAGGAGGGAGCAACACCAAGCCAAATCCCCAACATTAAAACAAATCTATTGAGTGTGTAATATTGTTGGGGAGGGAGGGAGGGATTGAATGGGAGAGGGAGGGAGGAGAGGATTAGCTCTGGATTGGTGCAACACCAAGAGGGATGAAAAGAGTGGGAAGGGGAGGTAGGGAAGAGATATGGAGATACAGTGAGAGATGGAGGGAAGAGGATGGACGAGGAGGAATTTGAGAGGGATGAGTAGACATGGAGGAGGAAGATAACAAGGAATGATTAGATTTTGCCACCGAAGCTGCTGGCTTATTGTGGCCACATATCCATCCTGTGGACGGTAATGGATAGTTTATTGTGGCCACATATCCATCCTGTGGACGGTAATGGATAGTTTATTGTGGCTACATATCCATCCTGTGGACGGTAATGGATAGTTTATTGTGGCCACATATCCATCCTGTGCACGGTAGTGGCTAGTTTATTGTGTGCCATACATCCATCCTGTGGACGGTAGTGCAAGAGCATATGGATACACAAGAGGCCTAGGAACTAGGCTCAAACAGGGTTTACAGTAGTATATCTGGATTTACATCTACAGTTGACTTATCTGTTGCAATCAAATTTATAATTTTTCTTAATATTTTGGTATCTTATTTTCTTGACGTGTTACATACGTTATTATACTATCTCTATATTCCTCAATAAATGGACAATTAAGCTCATAGTGTTCAAGATAGTGACCACAGGGCTGGCCACATACTTTATATTTGGTTTGATCATCATCTGTGTCTGCCAAACTGCCAGAAGTACTTGTAACCAAGTCTAAGCCTGGCACTACGTCAGTCAGTGTTCACATTACAAGTTGCTAGATAAACGTACTTATCTATCTTCATGTTATCATTGTGGGTTATAGATCTACTCAGGCTTCTAACTGCATTTCTATAACATTTAGTTTCATTATTTATTTCTCTCCTCATATCATTCCTAATGCTAGACACAGACTCACCAAAGTTATATTCTACATTATCCTTCAGAGTACATTTTGTGGGCTAATATATCAACTTTATCATGAAGGAGTAATCAAATGTGTGATGGAATCCATAACAATTGTACATTAATTATTTTTTTCCGGATTTTTGTGTATCTATAATATACCTGAACGAGTGGAGTTGAATAGCAAGGAAGGTGAGTGTGAGTGAAGGTGAGTGTGAGTGAAGGTGAGTGTGAGTGAAGGTGAGTGTGAGTGAAGGTGAGTGTGAGTGAAGGTGAGTGTGAGTGAAGGTGGGTGTGAGTGAAGGTGAGTGTGAGTGAAGGTGAGTGTGAGTGAAGGTGAGTGCGAGTGAAGGTGGGTGTGAGTGAAGGTGAGTGTGAGTGAAGGTGAGTGTGAGTGAAGGTGGGTGTGAGTGAAGGTGAGTGTGAGTGAAGGTGAGTGTGAGTGAAGGTGAGTGTGAGTGAAGGTGAGTGCGAGTGAAGGTGAGTGTGAGTGAAGGTGAGTGTGAGTGAAGGTGGGTGTGAGTGAAGGTGAGTGTGAGTGAAGGTGAGTGTGAGTGAAGGTGAGTGTGAGTGAAGGTGAGTGTGAGTGAAGGTGGGTGTGAGTGAAGGTGAGTGTGAGTGAAGGTGGTGTGAGTGAGTGAGAAGGTGAGTGTGAGTGAAGGTGAGTGTGAGTGAAGGTGGGTGTGAGTGAAGGTGAGTGTGAGTGAAGGTGAGTGTGAGTGAAGGTGAGTGAGTGAAGGTGAGTGTGAGTGAAGGTGAGTGAGTGAAGGTGGGTGTGAGTGAAGGTGAGTGTGAGTGAAGGTGAGTGTGAGTGAAGGTGAGTGTGAGTGTGAGTGAAGGTGAGTGAGTGAAGGTGAGGTAGTGAAGGTGAGTGTGAGTGAAGGGTGAGTGTGAGTGAAGGTGAGTGTGAGTGAAGGTGAGTGTGAGTGAAGGTGAGTGTGAGTGAAGGTGAGTGTGAGTGAAGGTGAGTGTGAGTGAAGGTGGGTGTGAGTGAAGGTGAGTGTGAGTGAAGGTGAGGTGTGAGTGAAGGTGAGTGTGAGTGAAGGTGAGTGTGAGTGAAGGTGGGTGTGAGTGAAGGTGAGTGTGAGTGAAGGTGAGTGTGAGTGAAGGTGAGTGTGAGTGAAAGTGAGTGTTAGTGAAGGTTAGTGTGAGTGAAGGTGAGTGTAGTGAAGGTGAGTGTGAGTGAAGGTGAGTGTGAGTGAAGGTGAGTGTGAGTGAAGGTGAGTGTGAGTGAAGGTGGGTGTGAGTGAAGGTGAGTGTGAGTGAAGGTGAGTGTGAGTGAAGGTGAGTGTGAGTGAAGGTGAGTGTGAGGAAGGTGATGTGAGTGAAGGTGAGGTGTGAGTGAAGGTGAGTGTGAGTGAAGGTGAGTGTGAGTGAAGGTGAGTGTGAGTGGAAGGTGGGTGTGAGTGAAGGTGAGTGTGGAGTGAAGGTGGGTGTGAGTGAAGGTGAGTGTGAGTGAAGGTGAGTGTGAGTGAAGGTGAGTGTGAGTGAAGGTGAGTGTGAGTGAAGGTGGGTGTGAGTGAAGGTGAGTGTGAGTGAAGGTGAGTGTGAGTGAAGGTGAGTGTGGTGAAGGTGAGTGTGAGTGGAAGGTGAGTGTGAGTGAAGGTGAGTGTGAGTGAAGGTGAGTGTGAGTGAAGGTGGGTGTGAGTGAAGGTGAGTGTGAGTGAAGGTGAGTGTGAGTGAAGGTGAGTGTGAGTGAAGGTGGTGTGAGTGAAGGTGAGTGTGAGTGAAGGTGAGTGTGAGTGAAGGTGAGTGTGAGTGAAGGTGAGTGTGAGTGAAGGTGAGTGTGAGTGAAGGTGAGTGTGAGTGAAGGTGAGTGTGAGTGAAGGTGGGTGTGAGTGAAGGTGGGTGTGAGTGAAGGTGGGTGAGTGAAGGTGGTGTGAGTGAAGGTGAGTGTGAGTGAAGGTGAGTGAGTGAGTGAATGTGAGGTGAGTGAAGGTGAGTGTAGTGAAGGTGAGTGTGTGTGAGTGGGAAGGTGGGTGTGAGTGAAGGTGAGTGTGAGTGAAGGTGAGTGTGGTGAAGGTGAGTGTGAGTGAAGGTGATGTGAGGAAGGTGATGGAGTGAAGGTGGTGTAGTGAAGTGTAGAGGTGTGTGGTGAGTGAAGGTGAGTGTGAGTGAAAGGTGTGAGTGTGAGTGAAGGTGAGTGTGAGTGAAGTGAGTGTGAGTGAAGGTGGGATGAGGTGTGGAGTGAAGGTGAGTGAGTGAAGTGGTGTGAGTGAAGGTGAGTGGAGTGAAGTGAGTGTGAGTGAGGTGAGTGGAGTGAAGGGGGTAGAAGTGTGTAGTGAAGGTGGAGTGTGAGTGAGGTAGGGTGGAGGGGTGAGTGAAGGTGAGTGTGAGTGAAGGTGAGTGTGAGTGAAGGTGAGTGTGAGTGAAGGTGGGTGAGTGAAGGTGGGTGTGTTGTGTCAGTATCATATATACACTTGTGTAGTGTATCTCCTTTTATACAGCTGGTCCCTTTGCGTGTGACGTCACGGTACCCGCTGACGTCAGAGGCTCAGCGCATGTGCACAGCCTCTCATAGGCACTCTCCCTCACTAACGTTAGACCTACAGGCGAGACAGACGGGTGGCTGGACTCTCCTTCACTTACTGTAAATATACCGTAACCATCCAACAAGGAGTATCTTTGACCTCCTATATATCTCTCCCAAGACCCACGTGACAAGTGGTGGCAGCGGTGGGATACGAACCCGCCATCTTGTTTGCATATTAGTTCCAGTGCAAATATGGGTCCCTTAGTAGAAGGATCCGTGTATGGTGCACCCGTCCAGGTGTTTATGGATTCTGGGGCACAAGTCAATATCATCAGGTCTAGTTTGTTTAGAGATAAGCAGCTAAAACATGTCCTTCTCATAGAACCAGCTCGTGTGTCCACCCTTCGTGGTGTTGCGGGTTCTCCATTACGTGTCAGAGGTCGGACTACTCTTACCTTCTTTATCCAAGGTAGAGAATTAACCACTTCTTTCCTTGTCGTTGATAAGATTAGTTTCCCTGGTGACCTTCTAATCGGGTTTGCTGCCATGAGAGATTTTCGAATTGTGCTTGATCCTTACCGATGGCAGGCAGAAATCGATGACCTAGTTGTACCATTTTGGGGTTATCAACTGGGATCGAGGTCTGCCATACAGCTGCAGAGTTTACAGACCGGATTAAGTACTTGCAAGCCGATATGTTACCTAGTAGCGTTGCACGGCCAGGCACTGGAAATTTGTCACTCAAGTCTGTGTTCCACCCTCAATAAATTTAGACATGCAAGATAGTGCCCAGCCTACTCAGGTACCGAGGTATCCCGACCGCTTGAGTACTGAGTCTATCCGGCAATGCCGACTAATTCAGTAAGTTTCTCCACAGGACGCCTTGTCGGAAACACCTATTTGAAATTAGTAATGCCATCTCCTGCCGAGACGTCATACGATAACATGGCCGAGCTGTTGTGTCAGTATCATATATACACTTGTGAGTGATCTCCTTTATACAGCTGGTCCCTTTGCGTGTGACGTCACGGTCCCGCTGACGTCAGAGGCTCAGCCATGTGCACAGCCTTCATAGGCACTCTCCTCCTACGTTAGACCTACAGGCGAGACAGACGGGGCTGGACTCTCCTTCACTACTGTAAATATACCGTAACCATCCAACAAGGAGTATCTTTGACCTCCTATATATCTCTCCCAAGACCCACGTGACAGTGGTGGCAGCGGTGGGATACGAACCCGCCATCTTGTGAGATTTTCGAATTGTGTGATCTTACGATGGCAGGCAGAAATCGTGACCAGTTTCCTGGGGTTATCAACTGGGATCCGAGGTCTGCCATACAGCTGCAGAGTTTACAGACCGGATTAAGTACTTGCAAGCCGATATGTTACCTAGTAGCGTTGCCAAGCGGCCAGGCACTGGAAATTCTGTCACTCAAGTCTGTGTTCCACCCTCAATAAATTTAGACATGCAAGATAGTGCCCAGCCTACTCAGGTACCGGAGGTATCCCGGACCGCCTTGAGTACTGAGTCTATCTCGGCAATGCCGACTAATTCAAGTAGTAGTTTCTCCACAGGGGACGCCTTGTCGGAAAACACCTATTTGAAATTAGTAATGCCATCTCCTGCCGAGACGTCATACGATAACATGGCCGAGCTGTTGTGTCAGTATCATATATACACTTGTGTAGTGTATCTCCTTTTATACAGCTGGTCCCTTTGCGTGTGACGTCACGGTACCCGCTGACGTCAGAGGCTCAGCGCATGTGCACAGCCTCTCATAGGCACTCTCCCTCACTAACGTTAGACCTACAGGCGAGACAGACGGGTGGCTGGACTCTCCTTCACTTACTGTAAATATACCGTAACCATCCAACAAGGAGTATCTTTGACCTCCTATATATCTCTCCCAAGACCCACGCGACAAGTGTGAGTGAAGGTGGGTGTGAGTGAAGGTGAGTGTGAGTGAGTGAAGGTGAGTGTGAGTGAAGGTGAGTGTGAGTGAAGGTGAGTGTGAGTGAAGGTGAGTGAGTGAGTGTGAGTGAAGGTGGGTGTGAGTGAAGGTGAGTGTGAGTGAAGGTGGGTGAGTGAAGGTGGGTGTGAGTGAAGGTGGGTGTGAGTGAAGGTGAGTGTGAGTGAAGGTGAGTGTGAGTGAAGGTGAGTGTGAGTGAATGTGAGTGTGAGTGAAGGTGAGTGAGTGAAGGTGAGTGTGAGTGAAGGTGAGTGTGAGTGAAGGTGAGTGTGAGTGAAGGTGGGTGTGAGTGAATGTGGGTGTGAGTGAAGGTGAGTGTGAGTGAGTGAAGGTGAGTGTGAGTGAAGGTGAGTGAGTGAGTGTGAGTGAAGGTGGGTGTGAGTGAAGGTGAGTGTGAGTGAAGGTGGGTGTGAGTGAAGGTGGGTGTGAGTGAAGGTGAGTGTGAGTGAAGGTGAGTGTGAGTGAAGGTGAGTGTGAGTGAAGGTGAGTGTGAGTGAAGGTGAGTGTGAGTGAAGGTGAGTGTGAGTGAAGGTGGGTGTGAGTGAAGGTGAGTGTGAGTGAAGGTGAGTGTAAAGTGAAAGAACCTAAAATTAATAAATGAGGCGGCGTGAAAAGCTGAATGATGAGCGAGAGGAAATATAAAAGAAATGAGAGGGACAGGAAGAGAGGACAGAGGGGGACGAGAAGGAAGGTAAAGGACAGAGGGGGACGAGAAGGAAGGGAGAGGAGAGAGGGGGATGAGAAGGAAGGTAGAGGACAGAGGGGACGAGAAGGAAGGGAGAGGACAGAGGGGGACGAAAGGAAGGTAAAGGACAGAGGGGGACGAGAAGGAAGGGAGAGGAGAGAGGGGATGAGAAGGAAGGTAGAGGACAGAGGGGACGAGAAGGAAGGTAAAGGACAGAGGGGACGAGAAGGAAGGAAGGGAGAGGAGAGAGGGGACGAGAAGGAAGGTAGAGGACAGAGGGGGACGAGAAGGAAGGTAGAGGACAGAGGGGACGAGAAGGAAGGTAGAGGACAGAGGGGACGAGAAGGAAGGTAGAGGACAGAGGGGATGAGAAGGAAGGTAGAGTACAGAGGGGGATGAGAAGGAAGGTAGAGGACAGAGGGATGAGAAGGAAGGTAGAGGACAGAGGGGACGAGAAGGAAGGTAGAGGACAGAGGGGATGAGAAGGAAGGTAGAGGACAGAGGGGGACGAGAAGGAAGGTAGAGGACAGAGGGGGACGAGAAGGAAGGTAGAGGACAGAGGGGGATGAGAAGGAAGGTAGAGGACAGAGGGGGACGAGAAGGAAGGTAGAGGACAGAGGGGGACGAGAAGGAAGGTAAAGGACAGAGGGATGAGAAGGAAGGTAGAGGACAGAGGGGGACGAGAAGGAAGGTAGAGGACAGAGGGGACGAGAAGGAAGGTAGAGGACAGAGGGGACGAGAAGGAAGGTAGAGGACAGAGGGGATGAGAAGGAAGGTAGAGGACAGAGGGGGACGAGAAGGAAGGTAGAGGACAGAGGGGACGAGAAGGAAGGTAAAGGACAGAGGGGGATGAGAAGGAAGGTAGAGGACAGAGGGGGATGAGAAGGAAGGGAGAGGACAGAGGGGAGGGAAAAAGCCAAGGGATAAAACAGAGAGGGGAGGGAGGATGAAGAGAAGAGAGGGGAGGGAGGATGAAGAGAAGAGAGGGGAGGGAGAGGGGAGGTGAGAAAGAGGTTAGGGGAGGGGAGAAAGAGAGGAGGGGGTGTAGACCACAGGCACAATACAACAGTGACATCTGAAAACCTTAAAAAATTGACATCAACACTCAGCAATACTGCCACCGGGGTCACATCTGTGGTCACACCAGGGTCATTCTTTAGTCACACCTTGGCTACAAAATGGTCACACCTGGACTACTCCAGTGTCACACCTGGGGTACACCAGGGTCACCTGGGCTACACCAAGGTCACATTGTTGTACAGTAATACTCTGAGTTGAACCTTCACCTCTGTTAACTCCACGAGTGAGTGTACTCTGGGCTATGTTGAAGCTAGCTTTAAATCAAGGATGGTTGAGTAGTGTAGCGTGTGAGTGACTGCACTCTACCACTCACTTTGAGACAAACTTTATAAAACTTGTGGTTCTTCCTCTTCAAGCCTCCTCCACACCTCTATCTCCTCCATCATCTTCACACATCCTCCACGCCTCTTCATCTCCTCCTCCACACCTCGAGGTGAGTGAGTTCAACACTGTTACTTCTCTGGAGCGTTCATCACACACTTCTACTCAGCTTCCTCCAGCACCTCATCTCTCTCCTCCTCCAGCATCTCATCTCTCTCCTCCTCCAGCATCTCATCTCCCTCCTCTAGGCTCCAGCACCTCGTCATCTCCCTCCTCCAGCTTCTTGTAATCTCCCTTTTGAATACATTACCTAAAATGGATCATTCTGAGAGCACTCTCACACAAGTGTCAATCATCTGGACTCTGACAACATTCTTGCCTTAGTAAAACTTACATCTATGTCCCCTTCCCTCCTCCCTCCTCCCCCCTCCCTCCTCCCCCTCAAGGGAAAATAGTAATGTGTCGAGGGGAAGAGGGAGGTGGCGGGGAGGAGGGGGGGATTATGATAGGATTCTTGGGCGGCGATGGAGAAAAAGAGAAATTCAAAGAAGAGTGGAAAGTGAGGGGTGATAAAGTGAAGAGTGTAGTGGGGGGAAGTGGAGGGGAGACACTGTTGTGGGGTAGGGAGGGAGGGGTGACCAGATGAGGGAGAGAAAGTGAGATTTGTTGCACTTATGACTGAAAGAGCCTCAACCTCCCCCTCCCCCTCCCAACACCATCCAATGGCTTCATCTTCCAGATAACTCATCTTTGGAAGGTAACCCTCCAGCTGGAACTCTAACACAACTTTGATGTATCTCACTGAAGTGTATTAGCTCAGTGTGATACACATGTGTATACATCATGTAACATCATGTGATACACATGAATCATGTGTGATACATCATGTGTGATACATCATGTGTGATACATCATGTGATACATCATGTGATACATCATGTGTGATACATCATGTGTGATACATCATGTGTGATACATCATGTGTGATACATCATGTGTGATACATCATGTGTGATACATCATGTGATACATCATGTGTGATACATCATGTGTGATACATCATGTGTGATACATCATGTGTGATACATCATGTGTGATACATCATATGTGATACATCATATGTGATACATCATGTGTGATACATCATGTGTGATACATCATGTGTGATACATCATGTGTGATACATCATGTGTGATACATCATGTGTGATACATCATGTGTGATACATCATGTGTGATACATCATGTGTGATACATCATGTGTGATACATCATGTGTGATACATCATGTGTGATACATCATGTGTGATACATCATGTGTGATACATCATGTGTGATACATCATGTGTGATACATCATGTGTGATACATCATGTGTGATACATCATGTGTGATACATCATGTGTGATACATCATGTGTGATACATCATATGTGATACATCATGTGTGATACATCATGTGTGATACATCATGTGTGATACATCATGTGTGATACATCATGTGTGATACATCATGTGTGATACATCATGTGTGATACATCATGTGTGATACATCATGTGTGATACATCATGTGTGATACATCATATGTGATACATCATGTGTGATACATCATGTGTGATACATCATGTGTGATACATCATGTGTGATACATCATGTGTGATACATCATGTGTGATACATCATGTGTGATACATCATGTGTGATACATCATGTGTGATACATCATGTGTGATACATCATGTGTGATACATCATGTGTGATACATCATGTGTGATACATCATGTGTGATACATCATGTGTGATACATCATGTGTGATACATCATGTGTGATACATCATGTGTGATACATCATGTGTGATACATCATGTGTGATACATCATGTGTGATACATCATGTGTGATACATCATGTGTGATACATCATATGTGATACATCATGTGTGATACATCATGTGTGATACATCATGTGTGATACATCATGTGTACTCACCTATTTGTACTCACCTATTTGTGGTTGCAGGGGTCGAGTCATAGCTCCTGGCCCCGCCTCTTCACTGATTGCTACTAGGTCCTCTCTCTCTCTCTCCCTGCTCCACGAGCTTTATCAAACCTAGTCTTAAAACTATGTATGGTTCCTGCCTCCACTATGTCGCTTTCTAAGCTATTCCACTTCCTGACAACTCTATGACTGAAGAAATACTTCCTAACATCCCTTTGACTCATAGGAGTCTTCAACTTCCAATTGTGACCCCTTGTTTCTGTGTCCCTCTCTGGAACATCTTGTCTCTGTCCACCTTATCTATTCCTCGCAGTATTTTATATGTCGTTATCATGTCTCCCTAACCCTCCTGTCCTCTAGTGTCGTCAGGCCGATTTCCCTTAACCTTTCTTCGTAGGACAATCCCTTAGCTCTGGGACTAGTCTTGTTGCAAACCTTTGCACTTTCTCTAATTTCTTGACGTGCTTGACCAGGTGTGGGTTCCAAACTGGTGCTGCATACTCCAGTATGGGCCTGACGTATATGGTATACAGAGTCTTGAATGATTCCTTAGTGAGGTATTGGAACGCTATTCTTAGGTTTGCCAGCCGCCCGTATGCTGCAGCAGTTATCTGATTGATTGTGCCTCAGGAGATGTGCTCGGTATTATACTCACCCCAAGATCTTTTTCTTTGAGTGAGGTTTGCAGTCTTTGGCCACCTAGACTATACTCTGTCTGCGGTCTTCTTGCCCTTCCCGATATTCATGATTTTACATTTGGCAGGGTTAAATTCAAGGAGCCACTTACTGGACCAGGCTTGCAGCCTGTCCAGGTCTCTTTGTAGTCCTGCCTGATCCTCGATTGATTTGATTCTTCTCATTAACTTCACATCATCTGCAAATAGTGACACTTCTGAGTCTACCCTTCCGTTATGTCATTCACATATACCAAAAACAGTACAGGTCCTAGGACTGACCCTTGTGGAACTCCACTCGTCACAGGTGCCCACTCTGACATCTCGTCACGTACCATGACTCGTTGTTGCCTCCTGTCAGATATTCTCTGATCCATTGCAGTGCTTTTCCTGTTACGTGTGCCTGATCCTCTAGCTTTTGCATTAATCTCTTGTGAGGAACTGTGTCGAACGCCTTCTTGCAGTCCAAAAATGCAGTCTATCCACCTCTCTCTCGTGTCTTACTTCTGTTACCTTGTCATAAAACTCCAGTAGGTTTGTGACACAGGATTTTCCTTCCCTGAAACCGTGCTGGTTGTCGTTTATAAGCTTGTGTCTTTCTAGGTGCTCCACCACTCTCCTCCTGATGATCTTCTCCATGACTTTGCATACTATACACGTCAGTGACACAGGTCTGTAGTTTAATGCCTCGTGTCTGTCTCCTTTCTTAAAATTGGGACTACCTTTGCCATCTTCCACGCCTCAGGTAGTTGCCCAGTTTCAATGGATGTGTTGAAGATTTGTGTTAGTGGCACACACAACATCTCTGCTCCTCTCTAAGGACCCACGGAGAAATGTTGTCCGGTCCCACCGCTTTGAGGTATCGAGTTCACATAGCAGCTTCTTCACCTCCTCCTCGGTTGTGTGTATTTCATCCAGCACTTGTTGGTATACCTCCCTATTCTGAATTCCTGGAGTCCTTCCTGTCTCCTGTGTAAATACTTCTTTAAATCTCATGTTGAGCTCCTCACATACCTCTTGGTCGTTTATTGTGAACTCCCCACCTTCCTTTCTCAGCCTGATTACCTGGTCCTTGACTGTTGTTTTCCTCCTGATGTGGCTATACAACAGCTTCGGGTCAGACTTGACTTTTGATGCTATATCATTTTCATATTGTCGCTGAGCCTCCTTCTTACCTGTGCATATTCGTTTCTGGCTCTTC